>VYZX01023004.1:820-34006 GCA_013401335.1 Brachypteracias leptosomus
GACTGCCTTTAGAATCCTCTCTACAACCTCATCATTACCTGCCTGGATAACTAACAAAGGGTAATAATCAGAGAGCTGTACCAGAGCAGTGACTTTCCTTTTAATACGTCTAATCTGAGCCCCAGGGAGACAGCAGACCTCCCTGTGGGAGGGGTCTGGTCAACAAATGGGCCCCTCCGTTCCCCTCAGAAGAGAGTCACCCACTCTCTTCTGCCTTAAATTTACTTGTAACATGAACCCCCTGTGTTTTAGATTGATGTATGTCTCCTTTTTCCTCTCACCAAAGTTACCCTCCTTTTGATCTTAATTGAAGAACTCCTAAGATGTGGGGTTGAATGACAAGCTGTGGGTGACTCACCAGACGGATCCTTGTTTCCATCTTCGTCCGCCTGGCCGTCAAGTTCCAAAGCCCCATACCTATTGTACAATGGCAACTGGGAAGGTGAGGGCGGCCAAGGTTTTCAGTTGCCTCTCCAAGGAGGGACCTCTCTCCATTCCCCCTTGTCCCTTATGTCCCCTCCTTCTGCCTGGTGACAGGAGGGGAGGGGGTCCTCCACTTCTTATAGAACCTCTTCCTGCTGCCTTTGCCTCAGAGTGTGGCTTCACCAATCTATCTCGCTTTCACACTCCCTGATCCTATCTTTCTACCTCCTCTCTCAGTTCAACCACCTGCCTGAGCAGGTCGTTTATTTGCTCACACCACACACAAGCCGTGCCTCTGACTCCCTCTGGTTCAAGTGCCAGTTTCTGGCACTCGCCGCAGCCAGAGACCTGCACAGCTGCGTGTTTGTGCAGGACCTCGGTCTGAGTTCCCACATTCTTCCTCACTGTAGCTCTTGGCCATGTTGCGACCATGGTTTTTTCTCTGGCCGGGAGAGAATCAACCACTGTGTGCCCTGCTCTCACGTCCCTGCACTGCTGTTCCTCTTCCCCCCCTCACCCGCACTGCCCGGTCGCTTAGAGCGATCGGACTGAACTTGTGCACTGGCAGAGGCTCAGCTCAGCGCCGCGCCCTGCCAACAGCCGCGGCACCCCCCTGGACACACACAATCAAGCAGTGTTGCTCACCCTACGGGCAGCGACCCCTCCCAGAGGGTTCTTATCACCTGATCAACGGTGGGTGGTGCTGATCCTGCCCACGCCAGCTCGGCAGCCAGCCCAACTTAATTGTGAGGGGTGAGGTGTGAGCACCGTGAGTCACCGCTGGCGTGTTTACAGCTCGTTCAGATCAGGCGCCGGGGGCTATTGGCTCCGCCCTCCGCCCACGCCGCCTCAGCAGCCCGGCCACCAGCTGCCGGCCCCTTAGAGCCAGCTAGCCGCCGCCTTGACTTCAGAAAACCCTCAAAAGGGCTCTTTGCTGGTCCCTTTTGCTGCGATTTCTCTTCCCTGTGTGGACTTGCCTACACTGGAGCTGGTCTGTGCCCCCCCATTCTAGCTGTCCTTTCTTCCATTCCTTGTAAAGTTTCTTTTTGTGCGTCTTCTTGTTTCCAATTTTGTCAGTCATCCTGGCTGTGTTCAGGTGCATGTCCTTCTCATTTGCAGTCCTTTGTGATTATTGTGCCCTTTGTCTAACAACT
Source organism: Brachypteracias leptosomus (assembly GCA_013401335.1). Lineage (NCBI taxonomy): Eukaryota > Metazoa > Chordata > Aves > Coraciiformes > Brachypteraciidae > Brachypteracias > Brachypteracias leptosomus. The sequence continues at coordinate 2,398 of VYZX01023004.1, forward strand.
TTCTTTTACCTGGATACTTCCTACATACAACTACACATATCTTTCTTTCTTCCTTTGGTGGTCATGTTGCTTATATACATCATAACTGCCTATGACATAATTATACTTCAAAATAACTATGTACTGTTATTCAATTGTTGTTAATTACTCCACATTAATATGCTTATACTGATGTTCAGGGCAAATAAGTATTCATTTTATTATGGTAGGTGCTCCTTTTTCTAGGTATCACATGACTTTTTTTAACTACATCAGCCTGTAGACAGCACGTTGAGGGGAATGATTCCTCTTCAGACAGAAGCTGGGAGACTGCATCATGATTGCTTTTTTCAGATCAAGACACACCAGGACAAAAAGACCTCGGATGTACTTAGAGTACATCCTTTAAAGCTAAGGGGCTAAAGCATGTTGACATGACTTACTAGAAAAGACTGAGAAAAATGCTTTCATTCAACCTTAAGTGCTCAAAGCCACATGTCCTTAGTCTGTCCCTTTAAATCAGGACTTAAATTTCCTGTTTAATGAAAAAAACCCCACAGAATTGTTTACATTGGAAAAGACCTTTAAGATCATCAAATCCAAGTGTTAACCCAGCACTGACAGGTCACCATTAAACCATGCCACTTAGTACCATATCTATACATCTTAAATACCTTAAATACCTTCACAAATGGTGATTCAATTGTTTCCCCAGGCAGCCTGTTCCAATACTTGACAACCCTTTCACTGATGAAATTTTTCCTAATATTCAATCTAAACCTCCCATGGTGCAATCTCAGGCTGTTTCCTCTTGCACTATTGCTTGTTACTTGGGAGAAGATAGCAACAACCACCTTGTTACAACCTTTTTTCAGGTAGTTGTGGAGAGCAATAAGGTTTCCCCTCGGCCCTCACCAGCTTTGTTGCCCTTCTTTGGATGCATTCCAGCACCTCAATGTCTGTCTTGTGGTGATGGGCCTAAAACTGAACACAGTATTTGAGGTGCATACTCACCAGTGCCAAGTACAGGGGGATGATCACTTCCCTAGTCCTGGCCACACTATTTCTGATACAAACCAGGATGCTCTTGGCCTTCTTAGCCACCTTGGCAAACTGCTGTGGCCAAACATAATATGTTTAGTTTCTTACATAAATCTTTTCTAGGAGATCACATAGCAGGAGAAAGATTTCCATTCACCATAAAAAGAAAAGAATATGAACTAGGACATAGTCAGGAAGGGATCAGATGCAATTATTCTGAGAAGTCTGACCAAAAGGGGAAATGAATAAATTATTTATTCAGATCTTCATTAGCACTTAACATAATTCATAGGCTTAACTCACAATAGTTTCTTTATATTGCTGATAAAGTTGGATATCATGATTTGCAAACAAAATGTGAATACTGTTGAATATTTTTTCTCTGTGCCTACACCCTTTTTTCATATTGACAAATCACAATACCAACAAAGGCTTTAGGTTAGCTAGTTCTGGTGATTCAAATCAGCAAAACATAGCAATCAATAGTTTCTTCATCTATAGCTGTTCTTTCTGCCTGGTATGCCTTTGTCTATTCAGGTGAAAATATTCAGAGCTTTTGAAACTACACAAAATGAGTAGAGAAAAACCTCAGTGTCCTCTCAATTCATGCTCTCAATATAAAATCAGGTTGCAGTTCTACATCTTTGTGTGAGCAATTGTTACAGCATTATAGAAACTCTGCCTACAGGGCACAGCATTACGAACATTTAATTCATTACTTTTTAAAACACTTTATAACACTCAACATCTGAAAAGCCACGTGAACAGTTTAATTTTATTACTGTGAATGTAAAATAAGAATAGTCAATTCCAGGTATATTAGCTTTCTTCCATGTTCTTGTCATTGCACAAATGTAGAGGTCCTTGATTAAACTAGCAGGACAGAAATCAAATGCTAATTAAGAATAGACACCACTTTTCTAAAGGGTAAAATTAATGATGATAGAACTCAAGCCTTGCTCATTGTTCACATTGACAAAGTTCCAAGTATTGCTCTTGAGGTCAAATTCCCTGACTGTCTGCATTGATTTTCCTTGATCTTCCTCCTGTGATGTTTTGAGAACATGCTAAGTAGCGCTTCAAGGGGAGAAATCTCAGACACGTCTGGGCACTTACAGATGTCTTCAGGCATTCCTATACTTCATCTCAGTGATGGTCACATCTGAACCACATATTTTGGTAATGCTTCATATGTCATCCATAGAGAAATTTCATATTCTTTTCTCCAGAATATTTACAGTTTTATCACTACAACAAGACTATTACCAGCAGCCACCTTAACAAATAGTTCACTGAGGGGGTGTTCCAGCAAAGGCATAGAATAAAGACCACAGAAGCACTTGGATAAAAAATAGGAGAATGATGCTGTGAGGTGTTTCAGAAAGTCCTCAGCAGAAAGGACAGCTTGCGATTATTCTCAACCACACCCAGAAGGAAATCAAATGGACTTTATCAGGTGAACTACTGAGAAACAAAAAGTATTTTGGAGTCTTATATCAAGGACACTCTGGAAAGAGATTAAATATCTGGCATATCTTATGAATCACTCTTCTTGGTACAGACACGTGATTAGTTCAGTGGTGAACTATGCCATCAGCAGTTTTGGCATGGTTACTTCTCTGTTCACCACTGACACATCCTGCTTCACCATCAACATGCATTGGACCTGAAACCATTCAAATCAGCCTACAGAACTTTTCATGATTCACAAACAGTTACGGCTCATTCAGTCAATAGTGGTTTCTAGCTATAAGCAGGTCATTGCCTAACCAATAATCTTGCAATAGCTGGTACTTCTCCCATTTGGATGAGATATGGAATTAGCCAGCCTGTATTGAGGCCCACAAGCCCCTGGAGAACCTTGGTTGTCGTCATCTGAGAAGTAGGAGCAGATCTCTGGTTAGGTTATTTCTTTCTGTTAGGAGAGTGGGAAGAAGCGATGGGATTCAGATGGAGAATACTGAGACACCTACAGAAAACAGCAGTAATGACACAAAGAATCAGGGACTAAGATGATATCCATTTCTGGGATCAGGCCCAGATGTATGCTTCATGCTAATATCCTCATTCAGTTTGGGACCTTGACTGAAATTTTCAGGATGTTTGTATAAGACAGCTTCTGACACAGCATCAAGTACTTGACTTCAGGTCACACAAGCAAGCTGAATTTGCCTTAAAACTGTGTGCAAGAGAGCACATCATGCTCTAAGCATGCTATGTGAGCGAGCTTAATGAGGAATGGTAACCTTATGCATATGTCTTGCAACAGACTTGCTGTTCTAGAGATTCACAGAATGGTAGGAGTTGGAAAGGGCCTCTGGGGATCATCTAGTCCAACCCCGCTGCTAAAGAAGGTTCTTCTAGAGCAGGTTGCACAGAAACATGTCCAGGAGTATTTCCACAGAAGGAGACTCCACAACTTCTCTGGGCATCCTGTTCCAGTGCTCTGTCACTCTCAAAGTAATGAAGTTTTTTCTTATGTTGAGGTGGAACTTCCTGAGTTCTAGTTTGTGCCTGTGCCTATTGCTTCTTGTCCTGTCACTGGACACCACTGGCCTCATCTTCTTGACATGATGAGCAACTCCACCACCTCACCTTGCTAGTCTGCCTTTTTTAAAAAAGGCTGTCTATGACAGCTTCCCAGTCATGTGACCCATCCCACCATGTCTCTATAATTACAGTCAGATCATGACCCTGCAACCACACACAGATCTCTGGTTCTTCCTGTTTATTCCCCATGCTGCACGCATTGGTGTACAGGCATTTCAGAGACTTAATCGAGCAAGAAGGCTTCCCTGGAGGAGTACAAGAGGATCCACCATAGTCATACACACCCTTGAGGTGGTTGGCTTTCTGGTTGCCATCTTGGAAGTCAGTTAAGGAACATTTGTTGCTGCTCTTGTTGCCTGGCTTATTCCCCAGCTGACTGGGATGGCATGAGCATTGTCATCTTGGGCCCTGCCCCATGAGTCCTTCAGTCTAAAGCCCACCCCACAAAGTTAGCCAGCCTTCTGCCAAAGATTCCCTTGCCTCTTTGAGACAGGTGTAGCCCCTATTCCATCCCTTCTTAATAGGTTATAGTTGTCAAAGAATGTCCCACTGTCATAAAGACCAAAACCCTTACAATGGCACCAGCCACATAGCCAGGAGTTTATATTCATTATTTGTCTATTTTTGGCTGCCCCCTTTCCTCTAACTGGCAAAATGGAGGAAAAGATAACTTTGGCAGCGATATTTTTCACTTGCATCTCCAGGACTTTATAGTCTGCCTTGATTCTGCCAGGTTCTGGCTCACAGCATCATTCATGTCCACATGGAAGAGTAACAGTGGATGGTAGTGGGTGCTCTTGACAAGTTGTGGCACTGTCTCAACAATGTCTCAGATCTTAGCTCCTGAGAGGCAATATACCTCTTGTGACTCCCTGTCAGGCTGGCAGATGTGCCCTTTAACAGAGAGTCATCTCCTACGAGTGCATGTAATTTCTTTTTATGGTACTCGTTATGCGCTGCTGGTGAACTTTCTCTATATAGAGCTTGTTCATGGGTGTCTATAGCTGTTAAAGCTTCATATCTAGTTGGGTGGTGATGTTAGAGGGTGGTGGATGAAGCAGAGTCCTGCTTTTTTGGGTCACCAGGGTCCAAGGCATCTCTTTCTCAGTTGTGTCTGCTACAGGAACATGATTTTGAAGCCACCTATATATCTCCACCTCAGCTTCTCTGATGCTTCATAGCCCTATGACCATTTCTTGCAACATGGCCAGCTGGTGCAACAGGTCGCAAGCACTATTTACAGGTACTTACATCAGGAAAAGAATCTAGGCACTCACTGCAACCTACTGCTTGTATTCAAGTATCCTTCCTGTATAGGTCCACCTGAGTGTATGTGTCAGACTTCTCAGAGGTTTTCTCCATAAGAACACTGGTTTTAGCTCTTAGGTGAGTGCCCACCATTTTGACAGAGACCTAGAGCACTTCACTGGGCTGTGGACCTACAAGCAGGATGCAGGGCCCTCCCTACATGCCCTCCTGCAAGAACTGCCATGCAGGCTGCTGTGCCATGCCGTAACTGATGTGCCATGTCCTGTTTGCCAACACTGTTTGCAGTGCTCCTGGTTGCTAGAGCTCCCTAGGGCCATTTAAATCTCCCACAGTTGCCCCTGAAAACGCCCCCAGTCACATCAGCCCCTCAGCTTCGCACGAGAGAGCTGCCACCTCCCAGTGGGTCTCTCTGCTCTTCCTTGATTACCCTGGCTCTGGGAACTCAATCTAGTGCTCAGCCACAGAACTAACCATTGCTGCTGCTGCATTCTTTGCCAACTGATTCATGAGGAGCTCACCATCTTTTAGAAGACTATCAGTCAATGGCAGATGGGATCTACTGGATCACACAGAGATGAAGTTTCATTTCTGTTTCTGTTTTGTGTTTCATCTCTAGGAGGGTAGTTTAAAGAGTTCAGAAAGACTGTGACAAATAAATAGATAATTTTTAATGACCATATGAGCTATGTCCAAAGTTGAGCCTGAAGACCTGGAGTTGTAGGGCCTAGCTTTTGTTTATCATGTTTTTGCAGTCACATATGGCAGCAACGGCAGCATTCTTGGTTTTCAGCTGTCTTAAAGGGCTAGGTCAGAGTATGCCCTGTGTTTGTTCTTGCTCTCCCTGAGTACTGTCAAGACAATAGTCTGAGGAAGATTTGTGAGTCAATCTAATCTTTAAGATTTTGAAGGATTCCAAACAGTGAATAGACATAGGAATGTTTTGTTTCTTAACATTTTGGAACAGATATGCATACCTACTAAAAGTATATACCAAAAAGAAGGTATAGATGTTTTGCATAAACAGTATGTGTCAGGCTTCACAGATATCAGTATGCTGCAGTCCTTCAGCAGCTTAATGGATTTGCTTTTCCAGCCTTAAACTCTTTGGTTATGGCCTCCTTTTCTCCTCGGCCTTCTTCAAATCTCCAAGTTGCAGCTTTTGAAGCATTAATTGGTGTCAATGGTTGGGTGGTTTATTTCTGACAGTATGGGATGGTGAAGGCAATTTGAAGAGCTTCTGGCATAGACATTGCTCCAAAGTACACTCGTGCAGCATGGCTGTATTTGGTCTGGCTGAGTTGGAGTTGATTTTCCTCATAGCAACCTCCATGCTGCATTGTTTTATTCTGGGTGTTGATAACACATCCATGTTGTGACTACTGCTGAGCAGTGCTTGCACAGCACCAAGGCTCCTTCCCACATTCCCCCCCCAGTGGGATGCAGTAGGCAAGATCGCGGGAGGGGACACAACCAGGACAGCTGACCCGAACTGACCAAAGGGATATTCCATATCATATGATGTCTGCTCAGCTATAAAGCTAGTGAAAAGAAGGAGAAGGTGTGGCCATTCCTTTGTCCTCCAGAGCAACTGCTACATGTATCAGAGCCCTGCTTCCTGGGAAGGGGCCAGACATCATCTGCTGATGGGAAGTAGAGATAAATCTTTTTCTTCGCTACCACACGCAGACTTGCTTGGCTTTGCTCTGTTTTCATTAAAGGGCTTTTGGTTTTACCCACAAGGGGGTTTTTTTGAATCTTATTTTCCTTCTCCTTTTGCCCTGCTGAGGAGGGAGAGGAAAGGCGGGTGTGATAGAGCAGCTTGGTGGGCACCTGGCTTAATTGCTCCAAATCATTATAGTCTTGGGCAGCCATTGTACAAATCAGTGTAATCTTGGCTATCCTGTCTAGTCACTAACACGCATTTAGCTATAAGAAAAATTTAAGTTGTAAACACAAAAAGGCTGGCCAGAAAATGGTTGCTTGATCTCTGATATGGCTACATTTGGGGAGTACAGTTTCAGAACAAAGTGAACTTTCCTGTGTTATGAGGGAGGAATTGAGGAGATGGTGCATTACAGATGAATGTGCTGCATGCATTTTGATAAAAATGCCTAGGTTTTGGCCATATCTTGTAAGATTAACACAGGAAGTGGTAGCAATAAAGGTAAAGATGGAGAAGGACACTCAAAGGCTACAGAACCTGTTTGCTACAGAAGAACATCACCATTCTATAGTTGTGACCTATCACTGTCATCGGATTACACAAATAATTTGAAATTAATAAATTGGGTACTGAATATATTAAGCAAATAATATTTGCATATATAATTGCATACTAACAACCTAAATATTAGATAGTCTTTCTGAAACATGAAGGAAAATAAGTAGTAAAACATCAGAACAGCCCCTCCTGTAAGGTCCAGTACTGATCTCTCCCTACATGGTAATGTTATATATGTGCTAATAATTCCTCTGCAGCTTGTGATCACTACATTGTATTGTTACGTAGCCACTGGAATTGCACTTGGATTGAAAAAATTGGAAGTCTATGCACTGAATGAGTATAATAGAATGCTCTGTGTGTAAATTATATTTATTTGGCTGCAGCCAGCAAGATAAAATACTTAATCTAAAAAAACTAATAATCACAAAACAGAAATTCATTGCTATAACTCATTTTTGCAGTACATGTTACAAACTAAAAAATAAACACTAGAGGAAACTATATATAAAGAATCCCAGAGGCTTTTAAACTATTCAAAATGGATCATAATTTAACAGCTGAACAACTGTAACATTTCTTCATTGATGGATTGTGCTCACAGGTTGTGACTGTGAGATAAACTATATTTTTTGTAAAATCAGAAGAAAGTGATGGAAATATTTTAATTTTTTATTGGTGCTATGGAAATGTAATTCTTAAGCTTCATAATTTTGTGTTTGCCTTTATCAGGAAAAAGCGTTACACCACAATTAAAGACTGACCCAGGAGTTCATCTTATTTTGACTGAATTTAGAAGCAAAATTTTATATATTTGATGATCAAAGTACTGTTTCCATTGGATGAAAACTTGCTGCATTTAAAATAAGATTCAGACTTTAGAATGCAAAGATTTTGCCTTTTAATATCATAGAATCATAGCATAGAATCATTTAGGTTGGTAAAAAACTTTAAGATCATCAAGTCCAATCATATTGTATGAGAAAAAAACATGGATGATTGTATAAGTAGGGATTTAAGGAAAATAAATACTCTGTTTAAAGTAAATTACTCACTTATCCAGACTCTCATATTGATTAATAAAATAATCTTTAGGTTTTTAATTAAACTAGTGTGGTCTAAGGGTACATTAAATTTGAAGACTCCTTTTCCAGATGCAATTTATTTGTTTTGGGCATTCTCCTGCAGCCGAACAGCAAGACAGACCATGCAGATGGTATACAATTACATTACTGTCTACTTGTAGTCAATAGAAAATACAGCCTATCAGCTTCCTGATGAAAGCTAAAATGTACATTGATCTGATAAAATTACTTGGTAAGCTAACTTCCACTCTGGCAGACATTGATGCCTGTATAACTGGTCCAAAAATAGAAAGTAATATCAAATTAAGTTTTCTTTAGGAAATCATAATTCTTTGTTTATCCACTAAGAACATTGTAAACTTGGTCAATGCACTCTTTGGCCCTCCAAATCAGGATATCCACAAAGTAGAATGGTATAAACATAATCTTCAGAGGTCCTTTGAAGTTTCCTTTCTCCTTGGAAAGACATGAGAAAAAAATCTTTTTCTACTAAGTCAGTCATTACCTAAAATTCAAAATTTTAACTGAGAAAATAAATGGTAGCATAAGACAAAGTGAGACCATGAAAAGAGCAAGGATAGCTACAAGTTTGATAATTGTACTTGCTAGCGTCATTTAGGGCCAGTCCAGCAAACATCACTACCCTCAACATTACATATAGGAATAGTCATGTTAGCTTTGATGCTATAAATCATGAATCAGGAATAATAAAGTGCTTAAATAATCACAATCTGCAATTGTTTTGTTATGGATCCTCTAAAGTCAAAGAAGGATCTTGTTGACTGTGACAAGCAGAAGAGTATCACAACAATGACAAAAAATCCATTTAGGAGTGACTGGGGAGACTCACAATTGATGATCAAGCAGGAATTTAAAAGAGTTAAAGCTGTGTTGTGCTTAAGCCTATTATACCTGACACATTCTGAACTGGATGTGAAAAAGCTGTAAATTTTACCTTTGGATTCATTACTAGCATTTATATAGACAACTAAAACATCCATGAACATTTATCTGTTTTCATGTATATAAGCGGTCAGTGAAATACAAACCAAGTTCTTTTTACATCATGGAAGACTATACAATGTCAAATGATCAGGCACTCAGGTTTTTTATGCCAGCAATGTCCAATAAGTCAGACTTCAGAAAATCTCTCTCAGTTTCCAGTTGTCACGCTAGTGGTAGCTTAAAAATTATCATATTTATAAAGGATGGGAATGAAGCTTCATTCTGCTCTCAGTTCTACTGATACTTTTTACATTACACAGTTATTGGATAAAACTCCCAAAATTAATCCAGGAAAGGAATATATCTCACTCTTGATATTTCTTCTTAAAATTCTACCTCATTAAAATAATTTTTAAAATCAAATTTCTGCCTTTCTATAAAGCAGATGAAAGTGAATCAGCTGTTCATGATTATAACTAGCTCTAGGTAGAAAATGTTCAGGTTTTTTAAACTACGTACTTGCTCAGAAATGAGTTAACAGTAGTTGAATTAAAAGTAAAAATAAAATAAAAAGTAAAAATCTGAGCCTTTCAGCTTTACTAGAAATATTTTATATATCTAATCTTGAAGAACATAGCCATCACATGTGAATTTGAATATGTGGAGCATGTTTCCATCTACTCTGAACATTATTTGAAGCTAACAAGAATTCATGTCCTTTTCATTGGATTCCGTAGAGATATAAACTAACTCAAAAAATAATGCTATGAGAACTATTTCAAGAAATTCATATCTAGATGTGAATCCAATGAGAGATGAGCTGCATGTTGGTAGTAAATCTTTGCTGTTTACCATTTTCAAAATGTGTTATACTTAAATTTCATCTTATTCACAAAATATGCTGTATTTCTTTAAAGGGATGATAAGAATCCTGTAGACATTATAGTCTTCTGTGCGCAAACATGTATGTATATGAATGTTATTTGAAGAGTTGGAAATGCCAGGACAAAACTTGTTTAGTTACCATTTACTGAAATGGTGAATTTCCGTACTGGAAGAGCCAATTAAAACCACCTGGTCATATTCAGCATCTGCTCCTGAACAAGTTGAGAAGCTAAGGAGAAGACTTTTATACAATGGATTACAATAATCCCAATTTAGAATACAGATCACAGGCTATATTTTGTGATCTGAGAAAATACTCGGTTTTTCCTTGTCCTGTATTGTGAATTAGGTAAAAACAGCAACAAGAAAATGGAGTTTCATTCAGTTCTCCAAAACGACTCATAATCCAGAGAATTGTATTTCTGAATTGTGATTGGAAATTGACCTATATGGAAATTTGATGGGAAAGATGGTGCTTTATAAATGTATCTTTTTGTGTTTTTTTTCTGTCTCCATTTAAGGCTCAGGGCGATCCCCACGGAGCAGAATTTGCTTCACCCCTCTTCCCTCCCCCTCTTCCCTCCCAGAGGAGGAAGAAAGGTCTCACACAAAGTTGGAAATCAAGATTACAACTTTTAACAGGGAACAACAGAAGAGATATTAAAGGAAGGGGAATATACAGAGTTATTGAGAGAAGATATATATACAAATATATACAACACCGATCCTCGGATGCCACTGGATTTCTCCCGAGCGACGTGGAGTTGTAGCCAGCCACGCAGAAATGCAGTCCCAGCAGCAATCCCAGCGAGGAGGGGGCGAGCAGAACTTCCTGTGTCCTTTTATAGAGTGTGGCAGGAAGGGGAGTGGAATAGCCACTCTACCTGTCCCTCCCCCTCCTCAAACCTTAAACCACAACAATATATAATTTGAAAAAAAAATCCAGATTAACCTTTTTTTTCCATAACTAAGTACAACTGCTTATGAATTGCAGCTATATTTTAAATCAGAAAATTAAATTTATAGATTTTTTATTTTCTAATTCTCTTTAGACCTTAAACATGATAGAAAACAAAAAATAATCTTAATCAATCTATATGAAACTTACACTTCTACTTCTGTGTATATTTAGTTATGAATATCTCTCTATTGCATCTAGGATCTATTTTTCAAGAAATACATATAGTATTGTTTACAAGTCTCTTAATTCAAGATAATCAAATGGGTCTGTTATTTATATCTTAATACAATTATTGATGCTTTGCCTGTCACTGCATTTATGTACATGAACCGAACTGCAATGTAGCTGAATTATTCTGTGGGAAATGCTTAGTCTAGGCTGAAAATTCTTGCTGGCCTATATAATTTCACACATGTAAAAAAAAAAAAACGGGGCAACTGAGGGGTTGGAATAACTGCAGACTGTGAGTTTTGTTGCAGAACGTTAGAGTTGTTTAGAAAATTAAATGTAAAATGATTGAATAGAGAGCTGGGAAGAGATGTTCGAATCATTGTTAGCCATTGAAAGCTTTAAGCCCAAGAATATCATTACTGATTCTTCCATTCATAGTTGCAGTGATCCTGCAGGCCAAATTCCTATATGCCACACATTTTTGCTGTAATACCTTAAACTCTTCCTGTTAAATGAATATTTTTTTCTCACAAGAAAATCCACATTCCTATTATATAATTGTGGTTTTAGGCTTTTCTGTTAAAAGTGAGGTTGTTTATATTGGTCCACAAGCCACCACTTCACTAATTATTCCCTTTGAGCTTCACGTCTCTCGTGCCTTCAAACAATAAATCCAAATAAACAAACAAAAATAAAATATAACAACAATTCTCAGTCTCTAAGCTACCTGAAAGATACATACATTTCATGTTAAACATAAAGCTTAGTTCTAGAAGTCCAGTATTTACATGCAAATATCCATTCTATTATGTAAATATCTAAATGTCTGGACTTCATAGTTTCAGGAACAGCCCAAGCACAATTCATACTATCTCTAAAGGCATTGAAATTAAAAAAATAATAATACAAAAATGTATTTATTATTTTTAATTATACTTTTAACACTGATCTCGTGACTGCCATGATTTTTGAACAGATAAAAATTACAGACTGAGGACTTGAGATTTACTTCAGACATGAGCATGGAGGACTATCTTATGAGTTGAGAACAAAGAGGTCTGTTTCTCTTAAAGTGATTTAATTAAGAAGCACATTTTAAAATTAAAACTGTTAAGAATAGTCATTACTTTACCAAAATGGGAGTGACTATGCAAAGGAAATTAAGTAATATTAATATGGGAGTAATTAGAGAACTATGATAAACTTATTGAGAACAGATCAATGTTCTTGAAAATCTTTTCAGACTGAGTGAGTTGAATGATTTTGTGGTTTATAGTTTTGCTTTATTAAAGCTGTATGGAGAATAATTTAATTTTGGAGGATTCTAATTCCCTTCTATTTCTCTTTCTGTTACTGTTTCATACTGAAATAAACCAAATTAAGCCATTTGAGTAACTTTTTTGTAAAATGAGATTTGCCCAAAGTATCAGTTTTTTAATCAGGCTTCACTCAAAATAACTAAAAAATGCGACCTGAAATTTCATAGATTTTCAATAGACACTCTTCCACAAATATTTCAGTTCTGACACAACCATTAAAAATAGATTAAAAATATGTATTCCATATTCAATCTTCTGTTTTCTCATGGCAGAGTAGTCCCTAGGGGAAAAAAAAAACTACAATGAACCAAAGAAGAAATAATTGTTCAAGAAGAAAGATTCTGAGCAGAGGAATGAATATATTTAAGAAATAGTTCAAGATTTTTCCATTAGGAATGATAAGGAATTTCAATCCAAATCTATAAATAATTTGCATTAACTCAAAATGTTTCAGCAGATAATATTTTCAAAGTTAATCAGACTCTAGCTACCTAAGAATCTAGTTGCTGCGTCACTAACTTGTGTTGATCCACCATTTACTTGCAGCAGCTGTTGCTCTCCAGTTTCTCAGTGGTAGTGCAGCATGTGTTTCTTCTCACTGTCTTGGGGCCTCTATTACCAAACAAAAAATATCACCACAATGCGATTGCAAACACTGATTTAGTTTTTCCCAAAACTACTAGTTCAGGATAGCTGAAAAGGGATTCAGAATCCTAGATACATTAACGTTTTCAACTAGACATTATCCAAATGTACTTCTACCAAGCTGCCCTCATCCACCTTTCCTCTTGATTCTACATTTTTTGTATCTTTGTTTCTGCTGCCACCAACAGAAGAAATGCTTTTAACATGTATGTTAAATTCATGCTTTTAACTTCTTCAGAAAAGCTGGAGATGTTTTATAGTGATAAGTAAAGAATGGGTATGTCTTGATGGAAAGAGAATAGCGACAACTTTTATTTTCTTCATCAAAAAAAAGGAAAGATATGAAGCCAGACAGATAATGATATGGCCTATCATCTCAGCTAAGATGTCAAGCATACCACAGTCAAAAATAGGGAGGAGGAGAGGTTGTAGCTGCAGAAATAAGAAAGATCTTGACAGTTCCAATATGCATAGGTTCACATTGGGCAGGCAGTCATTAGGATACATCAGAATTAGTTTTTTTTTCATAGCCAGGCAACATCTACCCTCTCTGTTGAGCTTATAAGGCTGTTGTTGGCTCAGAGGGTTAGTCACATTTTTTCATAAATGAATGTACTAGATAATATTGATGTGACTGCAGAGTCAGTTCCATTGCTGCTTCTTGAGAAATTCTCAAGAACTTCTTCTTGAGAAATATATGAGAGTGATTGATCACTGGAACAGGTTGCCCTGAGAGGTGGGGAGGCCCCATCCCTGGAGACATTCAAGGTCAGGCTCGATGGGGCTCTGAGCAACCTGACCTAGTTAGAGACATCCCTGCTTATTGTAGGGGGGTTGTACTAAATGACCTTTGAAGGTCCCTTCCAACCCAAACCATTCTATGATTCTATGATTTTTCAGTACCTTTGCCACCCCATTCTTTTGCAGCCCACATATCACTACTTCTGTAAGAGAGGTCACTGCATGTCCAGCAACTCTCAAATTACTTCTCCTGTTTAGGACAACAGAAGCCTGAAGGATTCATGCTCTTAACTGATGTCAGTTCATTGATAGGGCACCTGCTATTACCAGATCCAAAACAGTAACTGGTAGCTAACTAGTGTCTCTCCATCCTCTACATTTTAAACCACAAATTGCTCCCAATTAATTTGATCTCTTTTGATATCCATTTCACACAGTGCATTTCATTTTTAGTAGTGACTTAGACAGTTCATTGCTCGCTGTAGAAGTTTAATCACATCTTTTGGCCCTTCAGAATAAGGTAGTATCAATGACACAAAGACCACAGCTAGAAAAACAAACTCCAGATCTGCCAAATGGAGTTTTCGGATCCCAAATGTTGCAGGGCTGGGATTTACAGTACAGCTGAATATGAATTCCCAGCTACATGCAAAAGCTTCAGGCCAGTAACTGCCAGAGGCTGCATTGTGACATTTCAGTGACATCAAGGAAAACAAGGAAAAAAAAAAGATAGGGACATTTATGAAATTTCCCAGTACAGGCAAACAGTGGTCAAAAATTTACATAAAATATTCAGTCAGGATATCCCTCATGATTTTTCACTTCTGGTTCACACAGATGACTGAACTAGCCTCAGCTGGTACAGGTAGTAGACATGACTTTACTTGGACTTCTGCTTCCACTTTTTTTAATGTGTTCTTTTTGCTTTTTCAAATACCAAACAACAATTAGGCTCCAAGTAAAAAAGAGTGATTTAAGTCCATTCCTCCATGAAAAATTTATTCCCTGGCCATCTGGCATCTCCTTAGGTGGTTACTAAAGATGTTCTGGTGATAGATGAGGTTGCATTTGTGAACTTTATGAGCCATGCTAATAAGAATATAAGTGCTCTGCCAACTAACAATGGCACAATGACTCCATTAATCTTGTCTGGCCCAGCACAGGTGTACAGATCTGTTTACCTGTCATACTCTAGGAAGAAGATGTGAACTGGGCCACCATGTATTTTGCTAGACCATCTTGTAGGGGTGGTAGCTATCCACAGAGACAAAAAATGTCCTGTAAAATGGTGGGGTACCACCATTTTTAGTTGCTGAAGCATGCCTATTGGGGAGTCTGGATATGCGGATGCATCTGTTATCTGTATTGTCAATACAGCTGAGAGATTCACTTGGATAAAATGTACTGTGATATCACATACCACTACTGAAAGGCAGCATGGATCAGGAACAGAAGATGTTACTTTCCAAATAATTTTTCAGTCTTTAAACTGACTATCAGTAGAGCAATGGAAGTTGATGGCTGCAAGCTTCAAAATGCACCATTTAAGTCTTCTTGACAGCCACTGTTACTGCTATGCTGGTCATTTTCCATTTTCTCATTCATGGAACATAATTTTCCCTATCATAGAATTATAGAATCAAATAATCATTTAAGTTGAAAAAGACTTTTAAGATCGAGTCCAGTTATAAACCTAGCACTGCCAAGTCCACTATTAAACCAAGCCCCTAAGTGCCACATCTATGTGTTTTGTAAATACCTCCAGGGATAGTGACTTGACAACCCTAGCACTGGAACAGGCTGCCCGAGAAGTGCTTGACAACCCTTTCACTGATGAAATTTTTCCTAATATTCAATGTAAACCTCCCCTGGCACAATCTCAGGCCACTTCTTTTTGTTCTATTGCTTGTTACTTAGCAGAAAAGACTGATACTCACCGTGCTACAACCTCCTTTCATGTAGTTGTAAAGAATGGTGAGGTCTCCCCTCAGCCTCCTTTTCTCTGGAATAAACAACCTCAGTTCCCTCAGCTGCTCCTATAAGACTTATGCCCTAGATTCTTCACCAGCCCTGTTGCTCTTTGAATGTACTCTAGCACCTCAATGTCTTTCCTGTAGTTAGGGACCCAAAACTGAACACAGTATTTGAGGTGCAGCCACACCAGTGTGAAGTACAGAGGGACAATCTCTTCCCTAATCCTGCTGGCCATACTATTTCTGATACAAGCAAGGATGCTCTTGGCCTTCTTGACTGCATGGGCACGCTGCCAACTCATATTCTGCTGACCCTCAACCAAAAACCCCAGATCCTTTTCTGCCAGGCAACTCTCCAGCCACTCTTTCCCAAGCCTATTGTCTTGCATGGGGTTGTTGTAACGCAGGTGCAGGACTCATTAGTTGGCCTTGTTGAATTTCATAGAGCTGACCTTGGCCCATCCATTCAGCCTGTCCAGATGCCTCTTCAGAGCCTTTCTACCCTAAAGTAGATCAGCATTCCCTCCCAACTTTGTGTCATCTGCAAATTTGTTGAGGGTTCCCT
The DNA here is from genome assembly GCA_013401335.1 of Brachypteracias leptosomus. Classification (NCBI taxonomy): domain Eukaryota; kingdom Metazoa; phylum Chordata; class Aves; order Coraciiformes; family Brachypteraciidae; genus Brachypteracias; species Brachypteracias leptosomus. The sequence goes on from VYZX01023004.1 coordinate 18,748, forward strand.
CAATCTCACCATCCAGATCATTGATAAAGATATTAAACAAGAGTGGCCCCAATACTGAGCCCAGGAGAACAGCACTTTTGACTGCTGCCAACTGGATTTAACTCCATTCACCACAAAATTTTGGGCCTGGCCATCCAACTGGTTTTTTACCCAGCAAAGAGTGCAGCCATCCAAGCCATGAGCAGCCAATTTCTCCAGGAGAAAGCTGTGGGAAACAGGGTCAAAAGCTTTACTAAAGTTCAGGTAGACAACCTCCACAACTTTTCTCTCATCCACTAAGTAGGTCACCTTGTCATAGGAGAAGAGGTTAGCCAAGCAGGACCTGCCTTTCATAAGCCCATGCTGACTGGGCCTGATAACCTGGTTGTCCTGTATGTGCTGTGTGATGGCACTCAAGATGATCTGCTCCATAACCTTGCCTTGCACTGAGGTCAGACTGACAGGCCTGCAGTTTTTCTCCTGCTTAAAGTTTCCCCATATTCTGCATAGTGACCCTGTGCCATGAGGCATCATTATTCTAAAAAATTAGATACTGAAGAAGAAGGGTAGTAGTTAATTTTCAGTTCTTTTTCATAGTTTTTAACAAGTACAGACTAGCCAGTTTTGACTACTGTAAATTAATCTGCACTTATGCCTTGGCTGTGAACAGATAAGTTCTGGCATAATGCAGAGATTCTTCTTACAACAGTGCCACTCGTAGATGTTGCTAGTTGCTACTGCTGCTGACATGGTTTCCCAAGGCAGAAGATAAAAACGTCATATTGCCATTCCTGTGCTGCAATGAAGCTGTGGATTAGTCCTGCTAATGTCTGCCATGCCAAATCCCACATGACTGGATCTTGTCAGCAAGAACAGCTGAATACAATGCTATGTGGTATACAAGGCAGCATATCTGTGGTGCACCTATCTCTTCTACCTTTTTGCTAGTCCATTGTGTACGCATGCTGCTTACAGTCTCAATTTTCCACAAATTGATGAGCTCTGGTGCATATATCCAGTATCAATTATCATCAAATCAAAGCTTTATTCTCTACTACATCTTTTACAGATTTGTCTGGTACCGAATTGAACTCTTACCACAATTCCACTATTTCCTTTTATGTATCTTCATGGGTTGATCTTGGTTTCACTCTTTTTTTCTCTGTCCAATATTTTTAATAAATATGCAGTATATTTATAATTTACTTTATTCTTATGGTGGAACAGAACTACTCTAAATTAAGCTTTTCTAAAATTTTATTTTAGTAAGTGTGTTTTCCGAGACTGAGGTTTTAATAGGATTCAAAATTCTGTTTAAAAAAACCTATTTAAAAAAATTGTTTATATAAAAAAGTTTCTAAGGTCTCAAAATGCTTATTTAAACTTCAAGTAGTTCTGAAATTTTTAAAGCTCATTTTTAAACTTAATTGATCATTAACAAAATTATTCTCTTTTCTTCCTAATAATCTTAGGAGAGGTGGCTGTTCTGAAGCTTTTGAGTAGGTCATATATTCCCAGGTAACTAATTCCTCAGTGAATAAATTCTCTCTTCTAGTTTTTTGTATTAGTTACCTGTCTTGTAACGTCAAGGGATGTTATTATATTGCACAATCATTCTAAATATTACTTTGGGAAAGGTGTTTGAATAATGTTAATATACAGATAAAGGTTAAAGTACACAATATTTTTAACAATACAAAAAAAAAAGGAATAATCTGTTAATATTGTAAAGTTTTTTGAGGAGGGATCACATTTTTCTTCTGAACAATTGAGAAGGCTAACAGAAGACATTGACTTTAATAAATACAGTCTATAGTTCAACACTGTTAAAGACTGAGGTTGAACTTCAGTTTGGATATGAAGACATTTTTATCTACATGTAGTTGTCTCTAATGTGTACCTCAACTCGGATAATAGTCCATGGAGATCCAGTGAATGAAGTCTATGTAGAATTAAGAGCAATTCAGCTAATCACAAAATAGAAGGCGAGTGGAGTTTATTGTTTACATGTAGGTATTTTTGCAATATGAGATGTCATGTGGCACATGAAATATTGTATGAGACTGGCAGATTTTACATGGGGCTGACAGATCTGGCATGGAACTATAGGAGACCAATGCCTGTCATGAGTGGCAGCTAGAATTTAGAAGGGATACTCTAGAACATCATGTGTGATACTAAATGCATAAGCTTAGTTAGATGAATCACCAGAACATCTAATTTCCTAAACTTAACATCATGTTCTATGTACTATATACTAGTACTATGCACTATGTTCTTCAAGCAACAGGGAAAGTATGAGGATGGACATAGGAAGTTGTGGAAATTGTAGTCTTTATGATAAAGACTGGAAGTTGTGTTAGGTTATCATATTGATGGATTATAGCATTCTGATAAATAATTATTGGACATGAAACTATTGTAAATACTTCTTAAAATTCACTAATGGTATAGTCTGGTGCATTACCTAATATGAACTTAATATCTGTGTTCAAAGATTGTTTTCTGTGTCCTTTTGATATAGTCTTCCTGTAGCTTCATTGTAGCTTTGGAAAGATGAAGTCCCACTCAAATTAGAAAGAGGTGAGAATTTGAGCCCCTTTTGCTGCTTATACACATGTGCATTAAAGCCACCCCAATAGTATTTTCAGAGGAAACATCCCACTCCAGAATCTGGTATCTAGTCTCTCCAGTCTCTCATGAAAGATGTCCTTGCTCACTGCAGGAGGTGTTGGACTAGATGACCTTTAAAAGTCCCTTCCAATCCAAACTATTCTATGATTTTATGACCAACTTTAGTAGAGCTTCACTTGTGTTGTAAGCACAACATTCTGTGCAGCCCTTAGAACTCTTTAGAAATGACCCAAAGACTCCAATGCAGCTGAGGCTGAGGGCTGCACAGAATGTTGTGCTTACAACACAAGTGAAGCTCTACTAAAGTTGGTCATAAAATCATAGAATAGTTTGGATTGGAAGGGACTTTTAAAGGTCATCTAGTCCAACACCTCCTGCAGTGAGCAAGGACATCTTTCATGAGAGACTGGAGAGACTAGATACCAGATTCTGGAGTGGGATGTTTCCTCTGAAAATACTATTGGGGTGGCTTTAATGCACATGTGTATAAGCAGCAAAAGGGGCTCAAATTCTCACCTCTTTCTAATTTGAGTGGGACTTCATCTTTCCAAAGCTACAATGAAGCTACAGGAAGACTATATCAAAAGGACACAGAAAACAATCTTTGAACACAGATATTAAGTTCATATTAGGTAATGCACCAGACTATACCATTAGTGAATTTTAAGAAGTATTTACAATAGTTTCATGTCCAATAATTATTTATCAGAATGCTATAATCCATCAATATGATAACCTAACACAACTTCCAGTCTTTATCATAAAGACTACAATTTCCACAACTTCCTATGTCCATCCTCATACTTTCCCTGTTGCTTGAAGAACATAGTGCATAGTACTAGTATATAGTACATAGAACATGATGTTAAGTTTAGGAAATTAGATGTTCTGGTGATTCATCTAACTAAGCTTATGCATTTAGTATCACACATGATGTTCTAGAGTATCCCTTCTAAATTCTAGCTGCCACTCATGACAGGCATTGGTCTCCTATAGTTCCATGCCAGATCTGTCAGCCCCATGTAAAATCTGCCAGTCTCATACAATATTTCATGTGCCACATGACATCTCATATTGCAAAAATACCTACATGTAAACAATAAACTCCACTCGCCTTCTATTTTGTGATTAGCTGAATTGCTCTTAATTCTACATAGACTTCATTCACTGGNTTACCTAATATGAACTTAATATCTGTGTTCAAAGATTGTTTTCTGTGTCCTTTTGATATAGTCTTCCTGTAGCTTCATTGTAGCTTTGGAAAGATGAAGTCCCACTCAAATTAGAAAGAGGTGAGAATTTGAGCCCCTTTTGCTGCTTATACACATGTGCATTAAAGCCACCCCAATAGTATTTTCAGAGGAAACATCCCACTCCAGAATCTGGTATCTAGTCTCTCCAGTCTCTCATGAAAGATGTCCTTGCTCACTGCAGGAGGTGTTGGACTAGATGACCTTTAAAAGTCCCTTCCAATCCAAACTATTCTATGATTTTATGACCAACTTTAGTAGAGCTTCACTTGTGTTGTAAGCACAACATTCTGTGCAGCCCTTAGAACTCTTTAGAAATGACCCAAAGACTCCAATGCAGCTGAGGCTGAGGGCTGCACAGAATGTTGTGCTTACAACACAAGTGAAGCTCTACTAAAGTTGGTCATAAAATCATAGAATAGTTTGGATTGGAAGGGACTTTTAAAGGTCATCTAGTCCAACACCTCCTGCAGTGAGCAAGGACATCTTTCATGAGAGACTGGAGAGACTAGATACCAGATTCTGGAGTGGGATGTTTCCTCTGAAAATACTATTGGGGTGGCTTTAATGCACATGTGTATAAGCAGCAAAAGGGGCTCAAATTCTCACCTCTTTCTAATTTGAGTGGGACTTCATCTTTCCAAAGCTACAATGAAGCTACAGGAAGACTATATCAAAAGGACACAGAAAACAATCTTTGAACACAGATATTAAGTTCATATTAGGTAATGCACCAGACTATACCATTAGTGAATTTTAAGAAGTATTTACAATAGTTTCATGTCCAATAATTATTTATCAGAATGCTATAATCCATCAATATGATAACCTAACACAACTTCCAGTCTTTATCATAAAGACTACAATTTCCACAACTTCCTATGTCCATCCTCATACTTTCCCTGTTGCTTGAAGAACATAGTGCATAGTACTAGTATATAGTACATAGAACATGATGTTAAGTTTAGGAAATTAGATGTTCTGGTGATTCATCTAACTAAGCTTATGCATTTAGTATCACACATGATGTTCTAGAGTATCCCTTCTAAATTCTAGCTGCCACTCATGACAGGCATTGGTCTCCTATAGTTCCATGCCAGATCTGTCAGCCCCATGTAAAATCTGCCAGTCTCATACAATATTTCATGTGCCACATGACATCTCATATTGCAAAAATACCTACATGTAAACAATAAACTCCACTCGCCTTCTATTTTGTGATTAGCTGAATTGCTCTTAATTCTACATAGACTTCATTCACTGGATCTCCATGGACTATTATCCGAGTTGAGGTACACATTAGAGACAACTNATCCCTCTGGCATGTCAAGCACAACACTCATGTTGGTTTCATCTGCAAATTTGTTGAGGGTATTGAAGTGCTGGGCCCTGGGCTGTGGGCCCTGAGTTGGAATTGACCCATGGATGAGTCACAAGCCAGCAGTATGCCTTGTTCCCCAAATGATTTCAGGCCCCAGAGACAGAACCTGGCCCACCTGTGTGAGGCCCTGCCTTCCCCCAGGTGATCATGGTTGGGGTGGTGGGTGAGGCTAGAGATATATTAACAGGAACTGACCAGTTTGAAGAGTGTTCCTGGGGAAGAGAGTTCCTGTTGGGGGCAGCTTGCTGAGCTCTCTCTCAGTGGTGTGTTCCCCCTTGGCCGGTTTGAGATGGAGAAGAGCAAACAGGTGAAGAATAAAAGGTGAAGTTATGCTGAGGAGATGTTACTGAGTTTGTTGTTGGCCTGAGGAAGAAGAGAGCTAGCAGCACAGGTATATTCAATTCCATGATTAAGATATTAAGCAGTACTGGTCTCAATACAGACTCCCAAGAGAAATCATTTATTGCTGGACTCCATCTGATCAAAAGCACTGATTGCACTTGAGTTTTCCCCCTGTATACATGATTGGATGACTCTCCTGGCACTAGGGTTATCCCAAATCACTACACAGTTATGGAGATGCAGGCAATCCTGATCTAAATGACTCAACAGTTTTCCACAACAGATTGTAGAGGCATTTTTACATCTCAAGAGTATAGGTAAATCTTACATTAATATGGGATATATCATTGCTTTAGGGATTTTCTAAAAAATATTAATATATATGGATACTATTTTTTCTACTGAGGAAGTATTTAATCTTTAAAAGTCTTAGCTATATGTAAGTATAGAGTATTACAGTGAATCTCTTCAAGTCTAGTGGGTGGCGTCCCTGTCGTGGCAGGGGGGGTTGTAACTAGATGATCTTTGAGGTCCCTTCCAACCGAAACCATTCTATGATTCTGTGTTTCTATGATAAGATTTTCCTGTTTTAACAATTTATGAATGCATGCCATTGTTCAAAGAACTACCATGATACCATTGTTCTCTATACCAGTGATGTTATGTACAATGTTTACAAAAAAACCCCAAAACAAGCAAACAATCTTTTCGTCGTCTTAGCACATCTTCAGTCTGTATTTTTTGAGTGGTGTTTTTCCGCTTAAAATGTAGATGCAGATCAAAAAAGACCCAAAACTTGTGTCTCACTTAAAATATTTGACCCCATGAAATGTCATACTAGGTCACTACAAGCTGAAATGTTTCAACCTTTCTTCATTATATTGTAGTCTTAGTAAGTGCATACATTGATTTAAAAGGACACATGATATACATAATATTTTGGATATGTTTTAGTGAAAGTAATATTAAAGCAGCTATTAACCGAAAGCAGGTTTTAGTTGTTTGTTTTTAAATTCAGAGTACACATAACACTTAGGTTAGAGAGATTTTCACTGGAATGATTCATTCCTACAACTGTGTTTAACACTGCCTGGATGAGAGTCAGCTTCAGTCTCTAAAACATGCAGTAGAATTGGTGCAGTGCCTGACCTGAATAGGATACTTGTTTGGACAGTTTACTCGTATCTAGCAGCATCTGTCCTCAAAGCAGTACAAGGATTTGTGAAAACTCCTCCAGTCATCTTGCTAATTCCTAGTGGTTCCAATAGGATAATTGTTTGTACATTTGTTGTCTTCACTGCAAGTACTCAGCTGATAATTGTTGTATTTATATTTTCCTTAAATAGCAAATTCTGACTTTAGGGCCTATTATTAAATTTGGGGAAATTTAAATGAGGATGTTAAAACTTTGGAATAAGTGAGCTATGAGACCCTCAGGACCTCCCCAGTGTTCTCTCAGAAAGCTAATCCTATACAGCATTAAATTGTTCTGCATCCTTGAAGCCTGGTACGCTTTTTATTTCAAGTGAGCTAATTCACCACCATTGTCTGAATACATAGGCTTGCTACAGCACTTTAATTTAGCATATCTGTAAAAATGAGCACAGTTTCTCCTTCATTCACCATAAAAAAATTCAGTATTTGTATTAAAATATTAAAATGGATTTTTATTACATTTTTAAATCTAAAGTAAATTTGAGATATATAAATGACTGTCTTTTTTTGCAATATGACATCCTTCTAAGCTTTCTTTGCTTTGTTTTCAAGGATTGTTTTATTTCCAAGAGAAATGCATAGATCTTGATCTGAGAAGAGCCCTTTAAAAATTAGTTAATTTATTTTTTTCCTTCATTAATCAAACTGAAAATTATCAACATTATTTAAAAAAATATTTCTGTATTTTTATATGAATGTTAGTATAATGAAAATTATTATTTTGAGAGATTCATTTTATAAACATGTAAATTATGGTAATGATAGTTTATGTAGCACAGAAATGTAAACACGTAAATTCCAACCACCCTGTATTAATTTGCCAGGAAAGTCCCATACTAAAAATACCTGTACATGGAACTACTTCTCAAGTTTTCGGTGAGATTTTTCTCCATGTCAAAAAAGGAAGACTGCTCATTTAAAGATCCTCACCAGTGTTAGTGTATCTAATCCTAAAAATAATTTTTTAAGCAAAATAGTCTGCATATTTGATCAGAATTCATTAATATTTTAACAGTAATGAAAATCATACTTTTACTTAAAAGGTGTAGATATTTTTTTTAAACTTTCCTTAATGTTTGAACTGAACAATTATTGTACTGTGACACCATGGAGTCATCTTTGACAGGAAGTAGGATATTAAGGCTCAAAGAGGGATATGGGCAATATGCATAACAATTATCTTTTAAGTGGAGGTGTTACTTTGGATCTATAAGATGAGTATGACTTTCTTAACAAGCTAAGCCCCCTTTGTTATTTCAAATAAATTCTGAAATCCCTTGCTTGTGTGGTGATGCTAATGCTCTATTAAGCAGCAACTGTACTTTATCCACAAGAGCACTGAAATTCAGTCACATCTCAGTCTCTTCCTGTATATACTTTAAGTACATTGAATGTCCCGAATATGTTACACTTAGACTTCAGGAAGAAAAAAAGTTTTTGACTATGTCATTTTCCATAAGACTGTAAGTGATGCATTGTATGCCCTTCAGATATTCACCAAGACGTATTCAGAACATATAAGTCTAATCCTTTTCTCATCTTCTAGAAATATGTTTATTTTTGTAGTAATAGGGAAGTGCCTTTGCTTTAGTGTAATACTAGGAATACAAGCATGACATTTTCATTTTGAGTACTTTGGACAAATTATTTTATCTGAGGCCCCTTTGTGGATCGACATGTAAAGATTCTGGATTTTAGTACGTTGTTTCTCCTGTTACAAGGAATTGATCATGTAAGTCTGATACATAGTTTGAGTACAGAAAAACATATTGGAAGTCCTTTTCCCCTGAACTTAGAAGGTATACTCTTTGTTTCCTTGTTTTGAAATTTCAAACTTTACCACTATGCATGTTGAGTATAAAGGTCAAAGTCATATTCTTAAAAATACTGAGCTATTGTTACACCTATTTCTTTATGTTTTGATATCTAGAACTGTTTGTCCAGAATCATGACCTCAGGTTGCCCAAATATTGTATGAATACCTATGGATAGATTCACCAAGTCTCTTTTCAGTGGTAAAGCAGTAGTGGAGCCCCAGAGCAAATATTCCTGGAGCTGGGACTCAAAAAATCACTTTTGTACCAAAAAAAAGAATAATTAAAAGTTCCATTTAGCAGAGTCGTTGTACTTTAAAAATAAACAGAAATAAACCTATTCTAGTACATTATTATAATTTACATCACACATTTTCTGTGTTGAACAAACTACTGCTATCAATTGTAATAGCTGAATTAAACGTAGAGTTAGTGTGTCTTTCAGCTACTAACAATCTTCTGCTTATTTCAATATCTTCCTCTCATGATTAAGTTGATACTTCTTTCCCACTCTTTTTTTTCCTCTGATCTTGTCACAAATTATTACTAATGTCTTGTTTCCTGTTGTTTAGAGACAGGGTGTGGTGATCTGTGCAGCCATTTCAATCCAGTGCACAGATTCTGTCTGACAGGAAGATGTTTCTGAGCAAGACTGTTTAATGGGGGTGTCTATACATCCAGTTTTACTAATGAATGGAGGTGTCTATACATCCACTTTTAATTGACAAGAACCCTAACAACCCCATCCATTAGTATGGGTGCAGTGGAGAGGTGTTGAGTTTGAAACAGCACTTTGACCAAGCAGTTAGTATTCTGAAGAGAGTTGTCAAAATGAGAAGTAGCTCTTCTGACTGTCTGCAATGGATGGCTTTGGATACTAGAAATTCCTTATATGAGACAAAGGAAGAAAAAAGAGATTCATGTCAGAACCTCATAAAGGAGATGTAAATAGCAATGCCAGCTTGTGACCTCCCTGCTTCAATGTCCTTATTCCACTTAATATCTTCCTGTTCCTCTGCTGTATGAGCCATCATTCCTTCCCACACGTGACTTTTCTCCTATCTGTCTTCTCAGCTGCCTGTGATCCAAGGCCTACTTCTGATACAGCATCACTGCCTAATTTTTGGTTCAGATTTCTAAGAAAATAGCGAAGTGTTAAGCTTCAGCTCTAAGATGTATAGATTAGTGCCATGCAAGGTAAGAAACTGTGATTAGAGTTAAAAGTTGCAGCAAGAGCAGCTAATGGCTCAAGTTTTTAAGAGGAAAAATGTAAACATGACAAGTTATAAAAATATAAGGAAGAAAAAGAGTGACTTGGAAGCCTAAGAATCCTCCTACTCCATGAAGCAACAAAGGCCAAGGCTTTACCCCTAACAGACAACTGCCACTCAACCACAGTGCTTTACCAGAGATTTACTAGATATGGTGAGCTCATTAATGCCTAGCCGAGTACCTAATGTTTCTATTTCACGTTATGTTTTAAGCAGGATTCAAGGGAGATCGAGAGAACTATAGAGCAAGAAATTAATCTTTTGTATATGGCGGGTAAGTATAAATAAGTATAATAAAAAATAGAATGAGTGAATCAATGGATAAATACTATATAATGGGCAAGTCTCGGCAATTCTTTAGATTACAGAGACAGATACAAAGACAGCAATTTACTTGGATGTCTAACAGATATTCAGCAAAGCTGCTCACCAAAAGTTTCTGAAGAAACAAAAGTGCTGTGAAATAAGAAGGAAGGTCTTCCTGTGCACTGGCAAATCAGAAATGTGGGAATAAATAAATGATCAATTTCATTAGTGGAGGAAGGAGTCCCAGAGGAGTCTGTGTTAGGCACTTTGTTATCTAACATTTATAAATTATATTGAACAAGGGTTAAATGAGAAACAGGTCAGATATAATGTGAAATTATTTGTGACAATAAATGCACTACCTCTATATCTATATTTTCATACTGTTGAACATTTTATCTATGCAATTGTGTTCAGAAGAACTCAAGATTTTGGTATGGTTTAGAACCAGTCAGTATTTTTCAAATAAATATAAGTTTAGACTGAATAGTGATCTCTTCTCTAAACTGAAACTTTAATTAGAAAAATAAATATTGGTTTCTATTTCCTATTTTTCACAAAAGTGTTCTGCATGTCTTCTGTAGATTACTTATAAATATATTAAGATTAATGAAATGCTACATCTATCTAAATAAAGAAAAACAATTTCATTTGGCATCACAGCAGATGTTCCTTTTAGTGAGAGGAAAAAAAAAGCCTTGACAGGATAGCTAATAGAGAAGTCACTAGGACCTGAGATATGGAAAATCCGAGTTCAAAAACTTCTCTCTAGTTAGAAATATTTGTGCAACTCTCAATACCTCACCTCAAGATGTGTTCAGTGATACAAGTAGAGACACATTGAAGCTCCCCTTAGATGGATAAAGATTCTCAACTTCATTAATATTGACCAGGAACTACCTAATGAAAGCTTTGATGAAATTAGTACAGTTCTCTTAAAAGAAAAAAGTTAATGTAAGAAATCAGGAAGTGAAAAGTAAAAAGATGTATTAGAAAAAACATCAGCTATAGGGTTTTTTCTAGAAAATTAAATAGAAGCTGGTAAATAAAATTATCTGAAAATTATTTATGAAGTAATCTAAAAAATTTAAAGCAGGTAAAGTAAAATTTAAGGTGAAGTTTAAGCAATGGATTACTTTTATTTCTACAAAACTGAATCCTTTTATTTTCATTACTTATTTGCTGGGTATTGTTCTGAAATTTTCACAATACACCTCACAACTCTTGTCAACTTTAGAAAGGGATCTATTCTTGGAACTATTTCAAGACTATTTGCAGTTGGACTTAGTTTTATAAAACTAAGGCTTTCTAAATAATAATCAGAGAGTCCTAAGTTAGAGATGGTTTGACAGACTTTGATTTAGTATTTGCATTTTACATATGGAGAGTAAGACACACAGGAAAATTCAAGGCTTGAGACTGCTCCTTTTGGATGAGTTGAGACTTCTTCTTAATTCAATGATATAAAATCAATTTTTGAGTTAGAGATGAGTTAGTGAACTTTGTTAGTGGCAGAGCCTATGGATTTTACCAAAGGAGGAGGTAGGATGGGTGAGGGTGTGGGGAGATGGTGCTTGCCCTCAGAGTGACCTTTTGTTCTCTGAAAATAGATTTAATGTATCGTTCAAAAATATTTTGCATGTCTCACCTTTCTCTTTTGAGTATGTGTTTTAATGGCCACTCTTTTAAGTGGCCTTGAATCTCTATGGTTCAACCAAGGCAAGGTAGAGTGCCAACAGAGGTCAATGATGGCAAAAGCTTAATGATCCATAATCCATGAAATTGATGCAAAGCTGTGATTTCAGTGAAAGGTATATTAGACCTTTATTGATGTTATGTTTGATGTTTCAATAACAGAATGGTGATCATAACATTACAGTCTAGTTAGATAATTGTTTGATTTGCATCTGCCTGACTCATGTCATTACATCTTATCATAAGATAAATAATTTTATAAATGTTAAATAATGTTTTAAGTTACAGATTCTTATCTTCAGGAATTATGTGAGGAAAAACTTCTGAAACAGCTGAATTCTGAACATATGTGCTATGCCCATACATCCCGTTTTTAACTTAACATTGAAATCATCACCAGCAGTGATGTGAGGGTACTCCACTTGACTGGCACACAGCAAATTTAATTTGCAAGTTTGACATATGTTGTGATGACTCAGGAATTCTAAGTTCTAATCCTGGTTTTGACATATTGTCTTTTGGCACTGTCTAGGTATCACTTTCTGAATAAAGAGAGTTATAGCAAAACTTAAACATCTCATAGACTTAATTAACACTAGCAAAGCACATTGAACATAAAAAGAATTATTTAAGTATTTTTAATGTAATCAAGTTACATTTTAGACAAAGGAGTAACTTTTTGTCCAGTCTGGAATTTTACTGAATAATTCTTTGTGTTCGGCAGCTGATTCTTGTGTATGCCTCAGCTGGACAGCTAGTTCACATTTTAAGATTTGACGAGTAAATTTTCAGAACAGGAAATTAGATACAGGGCTTTCTTTCATTAGCATAAACATTGAATTTATTTTTACAAGTAGGCTTTGCATCTACAATTTCATGCATTGTGGATTTTCAACGTAATATATTATAGTGAACCATTTAACACTTGCTAAATCAATTTAGTTTGAACTTGTAAACAACACAGGGCAAAAACTATGAAGGGAGAAATTGAGAAAGGAGGGAAAAAGCAATTGGATTTTTATCCCAGCCAAAGTAGAGACCTGAAATTCTGAGCTCCAGCTGATGTAAGTGGGATGCTTTTTAGTTATTACAATTACATTTATGAGCAACAAGAGGAGCAGAAAGAATTGTGCTTATTATTTTGGCTGTATTTTGATCAGGTTTGTTAGGGTGCCATGTAGGACGTCTGGGAACTGGGACCAGGAGCTGGGAGTCATGAGGACTCCCTAGGGCAGCAGGACAAGGCCTCACGACTAGGACATGTTCCACCACCCCAGCAAGGAGCAGAAAAGAGGGAGAAGGATCATTGCCCTGGACCTGCTGGCTACACTCTTACTAGTATCACAGAGGATTTGGTTCACTGCTTTTGCTAGAAGGGTGAGTTGCTGCTACTTGCTCAACTTGTAGTCTCTTAGAACTTCCAGGACCTGTTCTGCAGAGCTGTTTTCTGTCCAGCTGGCCTACCATTGTGTAGGGTTGTCCCATTGCAGTGCAGGATTTTCCATTTACCTTTACTGAACTTCAGAAAGATCATAGAATCATTATGGTTGGAAAGGATCTCTAGGATCATCAAGTCCAAATTTCATCCCAACATCTCCCCAACCACTAGACCATAGCCTCAGGTGTTACATCTACTTGTTTTTTAAACACCTTCAGGGATGGTGACTCCACCACTTCCCTGGGCAGCCTGTTCCAGTGCCTGATCACTCTCACAGTAAAAAATTTCTTCCTAATATCTCATCTAAACCTCCCCTGATGCAACTTGAGGCNGAGTTTCACACAGGCCCATTTCCTCAAATTCTCCAGGTTCCTCTGGGTGGCATCACATCTGTCTGGCAAGTCAAGTGCACCACTCATGTTGGTGTCATCNCAACATATTTCTCCAATATGTCAAGATACTACAATTATGCTTTCCAGTATGGCATCCTTCAACAAAATATTGTCATCTATGAACATGTTAATACTGCACTTGGTTTCATTATCCAGGCCATTATTAAAGTGTTAAACCTTCTCAGTTCCAGTGTTAGCCCCTGAGGAACACCACTAGTGAGCAGATAAAATAGACGTCATACTACTAATCACAATCATTCGAACCTTGAGGTCTAGTTTTCCAGCCAACCTGTCAATCTATTATCAGACTTTGATAGTAAGGAGAAAACATCTGTAATAGGATGACTGGTCTGTACATGATATCCATGCTCTGCTTGCAGGATCTACATATATAGAAATGAGCTTGAGATTGTAGAAATAAGGACAACATTGTGATGGTATATCAAGCGTACACAGCTGTATTTAATCTTTATGTAGTTGTGTATAACAGACATACTACTGCCTTCTGTAATGACTGTAGTATGCCTTTCCTTTGATTCAATCAGAATATAACTAAAGGTAACTGTTGGGAATGTTGTGTATTCTCAACAGTATGTGAGCTCAAAAAACAGCTGGATGAATTAAAAAACCTAAAACTTTGCTCAGGGCTGTTGAATATAAAACATGGCCTTTGGCTCAAGAAGTCCATGAAACGTGAATTGCTGGAAACTGAGAGGAAAAAAGTACTGTTATATGTTTGCTCTTGTCCTTTTCTATTTGAATATTTTACTAGTCATTGTAGAATATTAAGGTAGACGGAATATCAGTATGATTTTTGTAAGGCCATGGTGATTTTTAAAAATTTTTTGGTTGTTTGTTTCCCCTGGGGTTCTGCTTCCTTCTTTACATTTCCACAACACTGGATGGCAGATGATGTTTTTTGTCATTTTTTGCACCTTTATTTCACAGGGTTTTACACATAACCTTTAAAATTCTGAAGACATACTCTTTGCCTTACATTTCTCTTTTTTGCATCAGAGTGTTTAGCTGCATAGCCATACGAATGTTTAAATATTTTTAGAATAATTCCCAAGTTATTTGTGATGAGAAGCAGGGGGAAAAAAAAAAATAAAGCTCCTTGCTTAGAAAATCACTTTTACTAATTCAGTATTCTACCCGAATTCTACTTAAACTATGCAGTTCAACTGAACTAATGAAGTCTGAAAAAGCACAGATTTAGCATTTCATTTTAGCTATTTTTCTAGTTTATCCCTGATACTTTATTGGTAATCTTGAATGTTATTTTTATTTTCAGTTCAATTATATTTTCTTTTTTTTTTCTTGAATATTTAGGTTGTTTAAATGGTGTAAAAAAAATGGCTTTTATGAAGAAAAATTATTAGATCAAATAACATGACATCCTCTTTTATATAGTACATACAGCTTATTAAAATTATTCCTATTTTGAGACATGTAACTTCTTTGTTGCTATCACCTTTCCCAGAATGGCATCAAGATTTAAAGAGAAAAATCTACCACATTTTGGAGGTTCAGGGGTTTCAT
>VYZX01023004.1:50579-67171 GCA_013401335.1 Brachypteracias leptosomus
CTCCTCTCCTCTCCTCTCCTCCCCTTCCCATTTCACACAAGGAAAGCTAATTTCATACAGTTTTCTATAGTCTCTGTGGTTGATTCAGAATAGGATCTCAATTTCTGCGCAGTTACTCTTCTTGGATTAAAGACTGTTTAAAGAGCTGCATGAACTCAACCCCTCTCAATCAAAGCTAGCTCTGTGAAGTCCTTTCCTTTCTTCCCCCTAGATGGCAGGCAGATCTCCCAGTTAAGAAACTAGTCATCCTGTCCTCTTTAAAAGAAGAAGTATAACATAGCTAAACTTCCAACTCCTCTATTGGATACCTAAAGATGCATAGAATCTATTTGGTCTCAAAACACACAAAAACCAGTAAAGGAAAGATACTAGAAGGTAATTTTTTTCTCCCTATGTTTCATGGAATTCTAAAGCCACTTACTTATTAATGATGAATAAAACATACAGTAGCTGTGCAAATATCTAAACACATAGAAAAACAGAAGTTTAATAAAAATGTATTTTTTGTTAGAGAAGTAACATTTTTTAGGCGAAGTGTCATCATCAGTTCTGTTTATATCTTATTTTATATTTTAATGTCTTGTTGAAAATAAAGACAGGTGTTGTCCTGGGCAAGGTTCAGCTTGCAGGCTCTTCTGTCTTAATATTTCAACATTATTATAATAACATAACATGTTTGTATGTATGTAAGCTGTCATAGTTTAAAGAAATGTAAATGCCTATCAAAACAAAGTGAGTACAGCTGGACTGTGAAGCCAATGCTGGGGCCAAGAAAATTAAAATTGGTATGTTCGAATGAACTCATAGTAGTCCAAAGGGTCTTGTAAAATAGATAATCATTTATATACCCTGCTGTTCTTGCATCTTGATTCATATTCTTTCATTAAATGGAATAACTGATATCTAGAAGGGCAAATGGAAAGAATATTAAGTCNTTCTGTACTAACACCTTTAACACTTCATCTTGTCCCATCTCAGATGCTGCAACAAAGATGTGTGCATTCTACTATATTTCCACTTAAGCTGATCCTGGTCTTGAGACTTATTGAAACGTATTCTTGACTTACACTGTTAAGTTTTAAGTGTAATTAAATGAGATACAGTTCCAGCATGTTGATTGTTAATTAATATTTTATATTAATAATTTTATATTTCAGAAGTATTGATATATATTAAATATTGACTAATGTAGTAATTAATAATGAATGTTTTTTTCTGGTGAGACAAATATTTCATAGTAAAGAATGTAATATACAAATGACACATTATGCTCTGTAAGAGCTGTGCCTATTAAGAGTCAATTTACAGCTTCTCTAGAGTAAATGTAATGTCCAAGAGCTATCTGTGTGAGAAGAGGAGAGAGGGAGGCTTAAAAAGATTATAATTATATTTTTCTCTGTTGCAGCTGTACATTTGTCTCTAAGATACCAAGAGCAAGACCTCAAAGAAACAAAGTGTCCTTTTGTACAGAAAGCAATAAGCCTGGCATTCCTACTCACTGGGTCATCAAAGGACACCATTCGTTGTCAGGGAGGCATATTGTCTATATTTTCCACTGCTTGGCCATTGCTTGGTTTCCTTTTTCTACTTTAGATTCTTTGTCTTCTGTTCCTGCTTCTAAGTGAAAAGGCTCTATATAAGGAAAGAAAGCAAGGCACAAGAGAAATATTTCCTTTTATTCTAACCCGTTGTTTTAAAATATGTACTTGCTTTATGGCATTGTCATCAAACATTAATCCTGAAAGTATTTCTAGGCCAACATGGGCATCAGTAAAGGTTCACCAAGAGAAAAGGAAAAGTAACAAGAAATTTTTCCCAAAGCTGATCCAATACAAACTGGTATGCCTAGGAAAATTGTGCTTGATCAGCAGCCATACTCTGTTGCATTGAATACCAACTTCTAACACTCTTTTGATCATACCAGCCTTTTTTATTTCCTCCCAGCAGAATATTCTTCACCATTGCTGTGTTTCATAATTAAAGTAACTTAGGGATCAAGGGGAGTCATTTTCATTTCTGACATACAGAAATCTTTACTGTTAATGTAGGAAGAAACTGTTATCGTTGCACATTTTTTTTTCCTCTTGAAAGAATACTTTGAGCAGAAAGGAAGGGGTTATTTTTTGCCTAACACATTTTTTAGGGGACAGTACCAGCATGTCTGTCACTTTCCCCTAGAGGTAGACTAAAAGCTTGCAGCCTGCACAAATGAAAGTAGCTGTGTTCCAAGTACTATATTTCACATTAAACTCACCTTACTTGACACCTTCAGTGCCAGATGGAAAAACTGCTACATATTTTGATCTCACATGTTGCTTCTTCCTTACAAACACTGGACACTCAACTCTTCCATCTTCCTTCCTAACTCTCTGTTTGTGTTTTCTTGATAGTGAATACAAGATGACAAACATTCTGAAGAGTGTTGCTAGCTTGACGTCTACTTTGACTGCTTAATGAAAGCTTGTAATACTCTAACAGAAATCCATCAAAGTTAAATCTCATTGAAACAGATCACTCAACATGCGTTAACTATATGATGAGCTGTAAGTATGGATTACAGGTAAGATGATGTTATAAAGCAACAGAAAGAGTTGACTGAATGTCAGGAAATTTATACTTAAACCTGAACAGAAAACTAGAATTTACTCTGAAGTAAAATGTTTCAAGAATCATTGCATGATTAAGTTAAAGCAAATTATGCAAAGCACAGACTGTAGGGAACAATTTTGCAAATGAATTTTTATCTCTAATTTGCAGGGCTAAAAATATCCATGATAACAGCAATTCCTATATGGTGTAAGTGGCAATTCCACTATGTTCTTCTAACAGATTGTCACTTGTATCATTCTCTGGAGGTCACTTAACAAACAAGGGATTCTATCCTGAAACCATCAAAGGATATTCTTATTGCCTAGGATATCTGTCCACAATGGACCTTAAAAAAGGGTCAGAAACACGACAAGGTAGAACTGCCATTTTCTTCAGTCCTGGTCAATCCAGAGCAGTGGACAGAAACCAATTTATGATTAAATGTCATAGAAATAAGCACAAATCCATTATTTTTCATCTTCAGATGGTAAGATAGACAGGAGATCAGGTCTTTTGCTTTTGTAGGTTATGCTACTGTAACCCTACAAGATTTTGGTTGTTGAGAACATTACTACTAAAAAGTAATTGTTTGGATATGTCCCATTACCACAGAGTATCATTGAAATCTGGAAATCTCAAAGGCTGAAGGAGAATGGGACACTTTGAAATCATTAAATGCACAGACTAAACCAAGGAATTTGGCTATCTCCTGGCCCTTATCCCAACCATCTTCACAAACTCAGAACTACAGGAATGACATTCTGTAGAATTTCTTGGAAGAATAAAGGACTATTAAAAACACAAGCAACACTTCACACACACAGAAAGGATAGATACAAAGTCACAGGGGAAATGAATGGATTTGTGCTTTTTTTTTTTTTTTTCAAATATTTAATTAAAATAGTAAATTTTTTCATTTACTTTTCATTATTTTTATGTATTTTACAATAGAGAAAAATCAGATCTTTAGTGTTTACTCATCTGTTGTGTCTATTTTCTGCTGCACCATCCCATGAGAATTATGCAGACAGAGAATTAAAGTAAAAGTAAACCATGTTGATCAAGATATAAAAATCAACAGTGCCAGAATTTCCTATCTACATTTGTGTACCTACATGTTAGATCCATCTTATGTTTTACCTTTGTGCTATATTCATAGAAAGCAAGCATGTGTCCTTTTGGCATAGATTCTGTTAAATCTAAATAAACCAGATTTTCTCTTAAATATCTTGCTTCATGATGGTAAATTTTACTGAGGTTTTTTTTTTTCTGAACATTGAATTCCAGAATAGCTCACAGAGTCCTGTACTACAATCTTAACACTTCTGATCTCTCCTGGAAATAGAAGCATCCAAATGTGATAAATCATAAAAAAAAAATTAATTTGATACATCTAGATCTTTCCTCCTCCCTGTCATTTCTAGCTGACAGTTTCTTAGTTTACAACAGATCTTTTCTTTAGTATTTCCTGTATCTTCTCATCTATTCTATTGTATTTCATCCCATTTCTGTTAATTCAGTGCTAACAGTATGCTATATCTTCTTTTATAGTATAGACATAAGTGAGTGCTAGATATGCCCACTTTTAGGTCAGATCTGATTCAGTTTTGTCTGACAGATTCACACACTAACCACAGATAAGAAAACTAATTAAACTGCTGTAGAAGCCATATATGCTCTGAAACATCATAGCTTCTATCTAATCAAAACCTCTTTTTGTTGTCTGAATTTAGTTTTAAGCTAGCCTGATACTAAGTTTGAGTTCAAGTGTAGAAGGATCATGCGCCCATTTTTAATAAGGCAGGACAATCAATTTTCCAGCTGCAAGTGAATGCAGAACTACTTATGTTCTTAAAAGTCAGACTTAATATATTCAAATGTGACTTTTCTGCTTCAACCAGTTGGAGATGTAGCTCTCAAGAGGATGTGGATAAATCTTGCTTAGCATTATTAAAAATAAATGTTTTATTATCATAGGTCTTCCTTTAATTTTTTTTTAGAGGAAATAGTGGAAATTATCTGCAGGAGATAGAAATGGATGAATAGGAAACATGTTTACATGGCCTTCTAGGATATATTTTAATTTAACGGTGTCTCCGTTTAAGGCTCAGGACAAACCCCCACGGAGCAGAATTTGTTTTACCCCTCTTCCCCTCCCCCTCTTCCCGCCCAGGGGAGTAAGAAAGGCCTCACACAAAGTTGGAAATCAAGATTACAACTTTTAACAGGGAGTAACAAAAGCGATATCAGAGGAAGGAAAATATACAGAGGTAACAAGGGAAGGAATATATACAAATATATACAACACCAATCCTCGGATGTTGCTGGATTCCTCCCAAGCCACGTGGAGTTGTAGCAGCCAGAGAGACGTCCGGAGCCAGCAGCAATCCCAGCGAGGAGGGGGTGAGCAGAACTTGCTGTGTCCTTTATATAGAGTGTGGCAGGAAGGGGAGTGGAATAGCCGCTCCACCTGTCCCTCCCCTTCCCCAAACCTTAAACCACAACAAACGGTAAGGGATAGACATAGAAAGATCATTGGTTTTGTCATCAAATTTATGTCAGTGTTTCTGTTGGTTTTGTTTTAGTTTTTTACTGGGAAAAGTAGTTGCCAAACTTGAGCCTTCTTCACTTAAGACTCTTAGGAAACAGAAATCACCAGGCTTGGGGTGATTATCAGCTTCCAAAAGAGGAATATCCACTACCTGTTGCTTCCCACTTGGATGCCAGAAACCTCACAGTAATAGTTATAGAATATTTCTACAAATCCAGAAGATTTCCTCCCCACCACAATTCAATTCAGGCTGCTCTGGAGATAAGGGTATTTACACATGTTATAACTCTTAAGTGTTGGGGGTTTTTTTATATATTTGCTACGGATTTTTTTTCATTCAGATTTAGTGCATTATCTTTTTTTTGTTTCTTCTTTTTTTCTTTCTTTTTTTTTTTTTTACTTCTTTTTAAAACACACTAAACTTCCTTCTGTCATGGATAGTCAGTAGCAATGGGTTCTATCGCAGAATATCAAAATAAAGCCTTTTTATAAATTGTGTATATAGCACCTATCAGTGTCAGAAATGTCTACTTACACAATGGTCAGCTATCAGTGCCATTTGTGAAGCCACACTGGGCCCAGCTGATCAATGTACTACACTTTTTTCAAGACATCTATACATCATTGATGCCTGTGGGCATCTCAGTGGGCACTAAACACCTGCATGTGGATGACTAAATCGAATCCCAGGCTCTCAACATACTCTATGGAGACTAGTCAGGACAGGATGAATTGAAAGCATGGCAGTCCAGTCTTACAGTGTGTTTGTATCCTGACTGGTATTAAAGTAAATTAAAGCAAAAAGAATTATTCTGCTTTTGTATAATTTAGGACATGAAGTTCATTATTCAGTTTTTGATTCCAAGTTTATTTTTGCAAAAATATAAGCATCTGAATGGGCTTAAAGAGAATGGTACAAAATTAATACATCTGTGATCTTGCACTTAGAATATGTGCCTGCTTCCAGAGAAATATTAGTAGAGTAACGAGACACAGAATTTTATGACTATAGTCCTACTGATTCCACAGCTTTAATTTCTTTGTGATTTTCAGGAAGAAACTGAAGACATTTATTTTTTCCAAGTCTGCATAATCTCAGATGTCACTATTCTGGATCACTGAGAATATGAAACAAAAGGGACAAATGATCTTGTTACGTGATCTTCCTGTCATGTAAATATGAATCTGCTCTTGTCCATGGTAATTTGAAAATGTTTAAATTTATGCTGCTAAAAACTACCTATCTTGTGCTCAGGAATAGAACCAAAATTCAACTCCTTTGAAATGAATACTGATTTTCTGATTCAAATTCTAAATTCTGAGATTCAAAGGCAATTTGATTATACTTCCTGTGCTGATCATTGTGCAGTAAAACATTTCACCCAGAGTTTCTAAGGTTGCCTCATTTTTTTTTCCCCTTCACATACACAAACTAGTTTCTGAATTGACAATGAAATGAGGAGATACGTAAATATTTTTGTCATGTATAAATCTTAACCAGTTGTTCTTACTAATCAGTGAAGAAAAAAAACCTCTGCAGTCAAAATTTAAAAGATATTTTAAATATAATGAAATTTTTAATCTCTTCATCATCATACTTGTGAGAACAAACAACACAGAGTTGTAATCACTGGTGCTCTTCTTGTGTCAATTTAACATTTTTGATTTGCTGAAAAATAACAAACAAAGTATCTATCTACATGTGACAACTTATTTTACTAAATTGTCTAACATTCTAAAAAAAGTATCTGCATCAAAATGTCCAATCTACAAAATAAACAATTATGCAACACACTGATGAAAAAATGCGGAAAGAAGTTTTTTGAAACAAAGCATTCAGAAATACTACACAAACCATAACAAAAAATATTTATTTAAAACTTGAAAAAAATGAAAGGCTGTAAAATACTCTAGCAATGCCTGCTATTTCTGCAGATAGTAATCGTATACTTGAATAGTAGGTAAGGTAGATACATAAAACATTCATGTGTTTTTCTGTCTTTCAGCTTATGAACTGTTTATGACAGGCAGTTTGTTGTGGTTGCAGCAGCATCTATTAAATGATAAATGTTGTAACCTGTATAGTGAATACAGAATTTGAATTATTAGCTTTTTCCTTTCCTGACCATCTTCCAAAGGAAAGTCATGTAAAGCTTTTTCAGCAGTAATAAATGAAATCTTTTGAGTTGAAAAAGGTACTATAACAGCAGGCAGGAAAAATTAAAGGATTGCCCTGAGTCACAGGAAACTTTCAATGCTGTAATCTGCTTTTTATGATTTAAGCAAATCCAATTGAACAAGGCCTCTGGAGTAACTCCAGAGTACAGTGACCCTGAGTGCTTGTGGGACTGGGATCCCAAGTTTATAAAAAGCTATAAAGAAACCCTTCACTTTTTTTGGCACTAAGCAGAATTTACTATTTTATTCTATAGCAAGTTTTGCTTTTGCAACATGAGTGCAAAATGTCCATGTTTTCATTTAGTGGAACTTTGTGCTTTCTTTGCATTTGTATGCCTAAAGGTAAAAAATGGGGGGGAGGGAAGTGGAGATAAAAACTCCCTGTCTTCCTAAATATTGCATACTAATTATAACCAATGATTACCATCAGTGAATAATAGTGGCCTATACTGAGACCTCGGTTGCCTCCATACGTGTAACAACAACATGTAAGATTTTATATTCAGAGATTTCCCTGTGAATGTGTGTATTCATGACTAGTGGAATTAGAGGTGTGGAAGGCATAGGTAGAAACTTTAGATTCATTATTGGCCAAAGACAGAATTTTTAATTTCTAATGCCATTGTATCCCATGGGGCACTAGTCCTAGTTTAATAAAGCTCAAAGAACAGTAAGTGCAGGAATAAAGCTTTGTTGTGCAAAGTTTGCTGCTTAAAGTGCATTTATTTGAACAGCAACAATAATGTAAGCATTTCAAAATATGCAATTCAAGCATAATTGACTTTTTTTTGCCAGACTTTACTGCATAAATACTTGATCAGCATTATAAAGGACAGTCAATTATATGCATTCATTTAAAAGAAAACTGTCACATCCACTTCATAGTATTATGTCTTTTCAATTTTTGGTAAGATAATAGTAGGACTTTGAAGGTAGAGTTATCTGCAATACCACTCCTGGAAATGCTGGAAAATTCTAGTACAGAGAGTGTACTGCTCACTGGATCACCACTATGTCCTTTTACAGTTGCTATCACATCTAGATGGTCTGACTGAGTTATCCCACCTGTGTTAAAAGCACAGGTGCCTTGAACTCACTGCATAATTTACAGAGAAAGACACACAGCCTCCCTAGGGAAGACCAGGTCCCTAAATGTCTATGTGGTTGTTTAGAAGTTTTTGTCTCCATTAAGACTGTTTTTTGCTTTTGACTAACTGTCTAAATTTAGGCAGAATTTATGCTTGATTCTTTCTGAGGTTCCTCCAGGCATATATTTTTTAACTCTACTTCTTTCACACTCTACACATTTAGAGTATTATTGTTTGGTTCAGACGTTGTTTCAGAGTCTATTCAGCCAAGTGATTGGTTGAATTTAATAATGAGGTTCACGTAGAGAATGAACCAATGACTCTGCTCTTTATTTTCTCTGAGTGAACAGCTTTTGGTTACTGTGTATCATTGATTTAGTTTTATTCCTTCTATTTTTAACTCTGTTTTCTATTATTGATATAAGATTTTAATTAAAAAACCCCAAAACACTCACAAGCAAGATCCTTCATCTCCAGTTCTATGAAGTTACCTCCAGAAACTGAACAGGCCCCAAATCAATATTTGATCTATCCCAGTACACACTAGATCATCTCAGGTGTAAATGGCTTAAGTTCTTATAGGGTTGATATTGTCAGCAGTAATGTTACAAATGAACCAGCAATCTGTTGGAGGAAAAAAATAGCTCCAAATCGACATTTCATTAGTGGCCTCAAAATTTAAAACTACATCTTAAATTGACCATTGCTACAAATGAAAACCAGCAAAGAACAAGAAACACAACCTTTGAGTATGACTGATGAGCTACTTTTTCATAGAAAGTTTGAAAAATTCAGTCTAAATAGCATCCCAATTTTCTTGTTGCGCTGAGAATTTATTAGTTTGCAAGAAGAGTAACAAAAATAGGGAAAAAGCATACTGAAATATGAGTAGGCTGAGTTAGATATGAGATATTAATTTGGTCTCTTGTTCCTTTTCCTTACTTTTTATACTCATTGATTTCCTGTGCAGCATTTATGAATTTTGTGTAAGACTGAACATAGTAAGCCTGGATGTCACGTATGACTCTCCTAGATGCTGCAATATGAATATTGAAATTATTATACAACATTTTATTTTATTTGCTCTGGTTTCACTATGAGAAGAGTCTATACATCATGACTCTGTCCTAGGTAGTCTTATTTTGCTAAGGAAAACTGGCAACATGATAGTAATACAGTGAAAGAATAGTTAGTATTTATTGAAACACCTGACAGCTTATTATGACAAATCACAATCAAACACAGATGGTTATTCCATTTAGAGCCAATTTCACAGCTTTTTGGTTTTGTTAATATAAAACAATCACATTAAGTAGTTATTTATTATGAAAAATCTGCATATCAGACCACTATTTCAGCCAATGCAAATGTAAGTATGATTAATGGAATTAAATATAGATAAATTGCATAATATTCAGACCTTTCACATTCCTTATCTGAACTTTATTATAAAAAATAAACACTGACCTTGGTATTTCTCGTTGAAAAGTTTGCTGGCTATTATTGAACCATATGCAACCTATTTTTTTCTTACTAAAAATGTGGGCTGGGTATCATAAACAATATGAAATTTGCAGAAGAATGAGTCATGAGAGCAAAATAATTACTTATTTGGCTGAGAGTTTTTGCAGCTGGATTCTCCTAATTGGAACAAGCTCCTTTCTTAATATAGGTAAAAACAGGAACAAAACGGTTTGCACTCTGAAGTTCTAATGATAGGCACTCGAATATGAAAGTGTTGACCTTTACTCAGTACATGGAATTATAAGACTCTCAAATTGCTGTGACTTTCTCTTAGTGCTATCACAATTGAACATGTTGAAAAACGGTTCTCCTATGTTTAAAAGACACATAAGAGATTTTCTTCCACTAAATAGAATTCACTCATTTTAGTAAAATTAAAAAGATCAAAAAGTCAAGAGTAAGCTTTAACAGACTTAAAGAAGAGAGAAGACAGCAATAAAAGGGAAAAGGTTCAGGTCTTGTCTGAGGACAGTGTTAAGCAATCTGTCACCACCAGTGCAGAAGAAAGTCAGCATATGCCTGTAGCCCTGCTCTTTGTGCCTAGCATTTCCAATGGGTGTTTCATTGTTCCAGCTGAAAATGACACAATGAAATGACATGATTATGGCCCATAATAATGCAGGCACTGCAGCAAATATCATCAATAAAAAGGTTACATTTTTTAAAAGGAAATGGTCTCACAGGCTAACAGGGGCAGGAATTCAATGAGCTCTCTAAATAATTAGGTCCCATTAAAATGTTCCTTTTCATAGTTAATGGCTTCATTTGTAGATCATACAGGCTTACATAGTTCAAGATGGTTTAAAACGGATGAAGAGAAAGAACCATACAAAATTCTCAGTTCTAAGTGATTCTGACTGTAAGCCAGGTACAAAGAATATTCACTGGCAGAACAAAAAGATTTAGTACTAAGTCACATTAGTATCATGCAAGACCAACTACTAGCACAAATAATTGTTCTGCTAACACAGAGACTCCAGAGTGGCTAGCTCAAATGTAAAAGTCTGTCATAAGTATCTATATTAAGACAAGTGAGTTATTGCTCCTGTGACAATTCAGTCAACCTGTTGAACATGATCAGTTCCTAGTAGGATAGGGCTTATTAACCTCATAGACGATTGTTATCGTCAGTGGGAATACGTCAAAAAACCCCAACAAACTCCTGCTTTGCCATTTGTTTATTGAGATTGTGTGGTTTGTTTTGTTTGCTCAAGCGGACATTGTAGGGAATGTAAATGTTATATTTTTTTATTTTATGAGAGGAGAAATTGTATTCTATGCTTCAACCTTTTTTCTCTCCTCATTCATTCTACTTCTGCTCTCCCTTTTCTTTCTTCTCTCTTATTTCCTCATCAAAATGAACTGTGTTTACTTTCATCCCTGTGTCTGAGACTCCAGGCATTGCCTTCTATAAGGCAAAAAAAAAAAATAAATTGTTGATGTCAGTAATATACCAAGAAAAAAATAATTTGGGTGGTAGAAAGCTACTGAGATCAATCTATAGCTATTGCATATGTAATAGCATGACTAATACAGAGACAAATTTTAAAATATTCTAATATTTAAATATATTGTAGGTAAATTTCCAGTTTTAAAAGAAGGTAATATCTGTGAAATTTATAAAACTTTTCGGATTAATGGAGATTTTTAAGTTTCTCCAGTGTATCAGAACAATGAAGTGAGATATTATTGTCCAAATAATGCTAATAATACTGGTTTACTGATAATAATTTATGTGCTGTCTGTTCCAGAAGCCAAATGATAGGGTTACCATGAGATGCAAGCTGAATGGACCATCAGAATCCAAATGCTTTCGAAAAGTAATTATATAAAGTACAACTTTTCTTATTTGTAATTTAGAAATACAAGCACAGATAAATCAAAACTTTAACAGTTACTACCTTTTTCTCACTCTACACATCTTAATTTCTGGAAGCTGTCTCCTCTTAGCAGCCTGCATTCAAACTCTACAACCCTTATTTATTGCAATTATCCTTAAATATCTTGGTATAAGGACTGACTTCCATCTCTAAGCAGAATTAAAATAAGGATGAGGCTTAGCTCAGTGACTGAAAAAGAGCTTAATATAGAAGATTCAGTATT
Source organism: Brachypteracias leptosomus (assembly GCA_013401335.1). Taxonomy (NCBI): domain Eukaryota; kingdom Metazoa; phylum Chordata; class Aves; order Coraciiformes; family Brachypteraciidae; genus Brachypteracias; species Brachypteracias leptosomus. The sequence goes on from VYZX01023004.1 coordinate 62,613, forward strand.
TTGATTTCACTACCTAGTTCAACAGATTGTATGCAGAAGATTTTATGAAAAAGAGCATAGAGACAAGATGAAATCTTACCTTCTGCCATTTTCAAAATGTTTCTATTTATATCAGAATAGTTATAAAAGCAAAATTTTAATTATACTTGCTTAAACAAGGGAAATACAGAAAGAAACACAAGACAGTAATATTCTATAGTCTCAATGTTTAAGAGCATTGGGGATAGAGGATAAGAACATTCTTAAGAACAAAATTAAAACTTAGAAAACCAAAGAACTTAAAGCTTAATGGCCTTACCAATATGAGTGTCATTAAACAGGGAAAAATTTTCGTAGAGTTATATTTCTGCTAAAGGGAATTCAGGAATGCTAGAGAAAGAGTGCTCATAGAGAAAAAACACCACATATGAAGGATTTTTTTCAGATGTTCACTAAACTGTAAAAATGTCTGAGATTGTCCTGAAGCTTGGTCTTTGGTTTTGCAATTTTATTTAAATTTCAGACATGGTTCCAAATGCAGGCACATTACTACATTTGGTAATGGAGGGAATTCATTAGTTACATATATAGAAGGGAGCTGATTCCAGGCACAAATATGTATTTCCATGTTTGATAAGTCCAATAGCAAGGATGTAAGTGTCAGTGCTTCATGATCTAAAGAGATTCAATGTGTAAAACAGACACAATGAGAGGAAATCGCAGAAAGACTTGTTTGGGAGAATTATTTTATATCTAACACAATATTTTGTAAAAACTTGTAATAAAATTACTTTTTAACAAAACAAAAGCTATAGTGTTCATGTACAAAACAGAATTATGATAGTAAAGATCTTGTTCTACTGATTATTTTAATTGGAGCATTGAAATTTTATTTTAAAAATAGGATGTTTCATAGAAAGCATGACTTCTGTAAAAAGTTTTTTTTCCAATCTATACTACTTCTATTTTATTGTTTGTGTTTTGGGGTGGTTTTTTAATTATTTTTTTTTTTCCTGACAAAACACTCAGATTATATTTTGGTAGAATGCAAACAAGATGTTTTGGGTCAATACATCTACTTGACCTGGATTTTATAACACAGGACAGTGAAAACCTTTTTTGTTTGACTTATAAAGATAGAGTGGTTGAGATGAAAGGCTGAAGAAGAGTAGAGGCGAGAGCAATGTGGTCAGCAAGCTCCTTTCTGCAAAGAACAGACCATGAAGATGCAACTCTCAGAAAGTGCTAGAGGTAAAAAAGTAATTTTACTTTAATGTTGAGCCACCTCCAAGTAAAACATTTGGACAATTTTAAACCAGTAATTTGTTTTGGTTAATGTTTTGATAAAGATTTCTGTATTTTGGCATTATTTATTTCAATTCTGAACCAAAAGTAGTGGGGAAATACTGGAATATTCAAAGGCTAATAGTTTTGAAATGTATTTGTTTTCCTTATAATATAAATCATTGTGCAACATATTCAAGTCATATAAATGATGCAATGAGTGGGTGGGTTACCTAAGTAGTCAGTTGGGAAGAGTTTGTCTTTCAGATGAGGGCATAGGAAAAAGATAGTTAGAAAAGATTAAGAAATTTAAAGGCTGAGAAACTTTACATATTGTTTTGTTGATGTTTAATGAGCTTCATATTATATGAGATCTAAAATCAGAGTAACTTAGAAATTGAAACATGGATATTTGACCTTTTCAAATTTCTTACAAGATATCTGAGTAAGCTAGCTTTTATCATACTGTTTTATAAACTTTAAGCTTGTTCATTTGAGTTGCCTGTTGTTTTGGCTTCTCAATACTTTTTCAATTGTGCCAGAGACTTTAATATGACAGTGAACATGTCAGATCACTTCTGTGAATAGTGATCCCAGTAAAGCTGCATCTGAACTGAAGTAAATGGAGACAGTGCCCATGCTGATTTTCCACAGTTATTATGCAGATCATGCCTGTTTCCACTGAGTAGATCACTAATTTCCAAATCCTCTCAGTTCTGTGTAGCATTGAATTCTCTGAATTCAATATAGTATGCTATAATAGAGTGACCCAGCTTTGGTGGTAAAGAGTAAAATTGCATCAAGATTAAATTCTTGTTTAATTTTTTCCATTAGAGTTTATTTAGGCCAACTTTTCTCACAGTTTCTAAGATGTTCCTTTTTGACCTTCTCTTTTATTCTTAAACACTCTAAGTCATAATTCTTGCATGTATAAATATTTATGACATTCTGCTCTTCAAGAGACTATGCTTTTGAAGATAAATCAATGGAATTAATTTTAATGGTTATGACCTTTTATTTATTGAAAAGCAATCACAGATTCTGCACAACAGGCCATGTCTGATAAAGGGTACCATATTTTAAAGATATTCCAGAGAAAATTTACACAGGTATGTCTGTTTATATACATGTGTGCATATACATGTGCACACATAAGTGTGTATGTGTAGGTATGTATGTATATGCATATAAAATTATTACAAAACCATGTAAAAACTCGTAGTATTTGTTCATCGAGGTGATACAGATCAACAAAGTTCCTGTGTAAGATGTTTTTGAGAATAAAACTGCTGTCATAGCTCTGGGATGTCAGGGTATATTCGTGAGCTCTGATTTCCTTGTCTGGGACCTATTTTATGTTGCAGTTTCCTTAGTAGCTGATGAAAGTGCCATCCTTCCTGAAATTCCAGGTGTACTCACTTAAACATACCCTTTTCAAGATGCACCTATGGAAAGATTACTTATCTCTTATCAATTCAATAATTTCAGGAATAACACCAAGAAAGAAAAGAACAGAGGTTTGGTAAAGGAATATATTAATGACAATAAGCTGAAGAATAATTGCAGTTTGGAAAACTAATGTTTTTTATGACATAAATTAATTGATTAAAAGGTACTACCTCTCGTCTTATCATCTTCCCTTATCTGTATTTGTAGACTGTGCAAATATTGATGCAACACTAGTAGGATGAGAGGAGTCCTTTGCTGCGTGGTAGTTCTATGAAAGTACGTTTAGAATTAAGTAAGTTCAGAAATATCCCATGTCCCAATATGTACTAGTTATCTTACTTCCAGCTGCTCCACATGGAGGAAATAGAAGTAATTTAGAGTGAACAGTTACACACAACAGAGTCTTAAAACCAAAAGATGATTTTTTAAATCCTTTTTCCACCCAGCACACTGCTAAAAGCACCTACTCTCTTGTGAAAAGTATTGACAAATACTCCTGTCAAATCCTCTTCCATGGTCCATGAGATGCTTTCCTCACTGCTGCATAGTCAAGAGATGTTTCTTTTTATTTCTATCTGATCCCAAGAAGTACATCAGATCTGCTTGTTTTTCCAATTTATTTTCAATATTTTTCATTTCTTATTATGTGAAAAGCAGCTGAAAGGTTTCCACCCTTATTTCTCATTGTCCATCTTTTGTTACTTATGGTCTTTCTAATATAATGAAGGAAATGAGGAAAAAAAATTAGTCAAGGTCTTATTTTGTAATATGCTTACATGTGTCTTAGAGGTCTAGTTATTTATTAGAAGACACCCTTTTCCTAGAGAACTACTTTGGAAATCTGCAAAGAAACTACTTGTTTTTTGATGAGTGAAAAATTGTTTCAGCAAGAAAATGGATTTATGAGATCTAGAAATGTTTCAATGTCAAGATTTCATGCAGAAAAGGTAATTCATTGACATGTAGATATGAGAGAAAGTAATTAAAAGATAATGGCAGAAGAAAGAATGGCCCATTGTAAGTGAAGATCAGGTTTGTGATCGTCCGATGAACCTGAAACTATACAAGTCCATGGGACCCAATGGGATACACCCACGGGTACTGAGGGAACTGGTGGATGAGGTTGCTAAACCACTTGCTATTATATTCCAAAAGTCATAGCAGTCCAGTGAAGTCCCCACTGACTGGAAAAGGGGAAACATAACTCCCATTTTCAGGAAGGGAAAGAAGGAAGAACCAGGGAACTATAGGTCAGTCAGTTTTTCCTCTGTGCCTGGTAAGATCATGGAGCAGATCCTCCTGGAGGCACTGCTGAGGCAGAAGGATAACAAAGAAGTGATTTGGTACAATCAACACAGCTTCACCAAGGGCAAATCACGCCTGACAAACCTGGTGGCCTTCTATGAGAAGGTCACAACATCAATAGACAAGGGAACTGACGTCATTTACCTTGACCTGAGCAAAGCCTTTGACACCATTCGGCACAACATCCTTGTCTCCAAGCTGGTAAAATATGGGTTCGATGGATGGACAATTCAGTGGATAAAGGACTGGCTTGATGGCTGCACCCAAAGAGTGGCTGTCAATGGGTCCATGTCCAAGTGGAGGCCAGTGACAAGTGGATCAGTACTGGGACCAGTCTTGTCTAACATCTTTGTTGGCGACATGGACAGTGGCATTGAGGGCACCCTCAGCAAGTTTGCCGATGACACCAAGCTGTGTGGTGTGGTCGACAAGCTGGAGGGAAGGGATGCCATCCAGAGGGACCTTGACAGACTGGAGAGGTGGGCCCATGCCAACCTCATGAAGTTCAACAAGACCAAGTGCAAAGTCCTGCATCTGGGTCG
>VYZX01023005.1:0-14804 GCA_013401335.1 Brachypteracias leptosomus
TCTATGATTCTATGAAAAGCAGGTTTATCCCACATAGATGAGGAGTTTTACTCAGTTTGTCTTCCTTGTTAAGCAGACTTGGAAATGGCTGGATGAAATGCTGTTGTGGGGCTTGATCCTGGCTGGAAAGGTGTGCATGGATACATCATTTACTAACTTAAACTAAGGATAAAGTCCTATTCTACACCCTCTCCCCTCATTGTGTGTATGTAAAGTGTGTTGTAGACAGATCTTGAGTATTTTATGAAATGTCTGAAAAAAACCCCTAGTTCTTTTCCTTAAAAATGCCATATAGTTAGTAATAAATGTTATTAAAAATGATTGTTTTTTTCTAAGAAACTACAGTGCAAATAAACACAGTGTTAGGTTTACTTTTCACTTGTCTTTTAGAAAGTGTAAGATCATCCTCTTCCAAAATGCTGATAACCTCAGAGTTAAATTAGAGTGGATTTATAAAGTAAACGAAGTATGCTGGAACCCACGTAAGCCTATTATTTTCAGAAACAATCAGGAACAAAACAGGCTATGTTAAGCTGGATTTTGAAATATGTGGAAGAAATGTGTTCCTTTTTTTTTTTTCTTTCTTTAAAGAAAAGAAATAATATTAACTTTTCTTCAACAGTGAGAACAGCCAAGTCAAAATTTGTCTTGCAGTTAAAAACAACACCTGAGGTTACAGCCAAAAAACAGCTACAAAATGATTAGTTCATTTTATGGCTGGTTGAACAGAGAAGGTATGAACAGAGTTTATATTTTCCTCCATGTCATTAATGAAACACTAATGAAATTAATTCAAGCTCCTCTAACAAGAACATGTTGGTAGTATTAATCTGATTTTATTATTTTGGCAGAAAATTATTAATTTATTAATTTGATTTATTCTTTTTTTCTAGTGTACATGGATGCATATCTCTATCAGGTAAGTGCCATCACAAAAGGCTTTCCTTGTAAAGATGATGTTGGTTAAAGAAATGACACCTCTTGATTCCAAAGTTCCCCATGGTCTGGAAGCATCATATTAAAGGCAAAACCAATCTTGCAACTTCCTTGTACAGTTTTCCTCATAATTTACAGCAAATTAACTGAGACTCATATAGTGGTGGATTTCATTTAATCTCACTTTCTTGTCTGAAAACTAAGCATCCAGTCTAATTTATTCATCTGTGTTACCTCACTCATTAACAGAGATAAACTAGTTATACAGATTGCAATTTGGCCCATCCTAAAGTGGGTGAGAAAAGCTCATGCAATTCATTATAACCCTTGGTCCTATTCATAAACTTACTAGCTAAATCTAGAGTCACTACAGTAAAGTCCTATCTTGGATCTGAATACCTTGCAAATGTACTGGGACGGACAAGCTGTTTTGAGAAAGTCTTGTTTGTGGGTCATTACAGGATTCTTCAAGATTAGCTTTGATTCCCAGCTGCTGCCATGGGATTTCTAGTCTTCATCAAGACCTTTCTCCTACTTTACAGGCGTCAAATATCTGCCCAGTTAGGGGAGATATCACACACACACATACACACAAAGACACATACACTCTAGAGCTTCAGCTGACTCATTGTTAGTAAATGTTGAAAATTATCCTACTTGTGGCTATATGAAAGGCAATGAAGTTTAAAACAGCTGACAATGTAAGAGACCTGTCTGTAGAAACCTATGCAATGCAATATAATTTTATGTACCCTTGCTTTTATACTCTGTACAAAGTTAGCAAGTTGTCCTATCAACTTGCGGTGTATAAACATATATGTTATATATATAATTACTGATCTGACTTTCTGAATTCAATCAGCAGTCTCTCTGCTGACTACAAAAAGAGCTTAGGGCAATGATCTGAGATGTAGATGTCTACATCAAATTTGTTTACTTTGAGTCAGATATAAACATTCCCAAAAATGTTTGTATGGGCAAGCCTGGCAAGTCAGAGTGAAGGTCTCATGCCTAAAAGGACTCCATAAGAACCCTGGATGATTAAATTTAGGCTGTAATTATATACTATTAAGACTTTTGTGTTGGTACCATGTTAAGCTACACCTGTTTACGTCACTTCATAATCCCACAACTAAGCCAAGACATGCCTTCTTGGTCGAGGGACTATACTCTGAACAAAAGAGCAAGCATTTTTGGTTTCTGTTAGCAACAATAACATTGTTTTTTGGCTGTATCAATTTGACTACACAACCCCATGAATGGCTATTACAGGACAGCCAAAGGGAGAGTGTTCTGTGGTAGGGAGAAGATATGAAAGAGGTGATAAAACTGGTAAGATGTTATTGCCGTCAAAGCTTTGTAGTGTTGAAGTTGCAGTTTAGAGGCTTAGCTCTTCGAGAGCTCTTAGGAGACTCAAGCTCCCTTCCCTTAGCTGCTTAATATTGCATTTCCCCTTAGCATTACATGTTTTGCAGATGATCTTTAAAATTACATTTCTAATAGTGTTTTGTGTTTTCGGTTTTTTAGCAATTTGTGTTTGGTTTTATACCATGTGCTCAAAAAGACTCAGGTTTTTAAGCAGCAAATGTCATTTTGATGGAAATGCATGCTTTTGCCATCCATTGCGAGGTGACGCCTGTTGAAGCTAAACATCATTGCCTTGATAAATAGTTATTCTCTTGGCTGCTCAGCAGAAGAATAGTCTAAAGCCCTTAAACTAGTAAGCTGTGGGCTAAACATCTTTGCAAACAATCATTTATCTTTTGATTTTAATTTTTACATGGAATTATCTATCACTTTTTCAAGGAAAAATAAGCATGAAGACACCTGTCTAGCTAATCATACCCACCCTTTGCCAGCAATGGAACAGTTTTGTAGTCCTATGGTAATGATCGATTTGAGCTTTGTCACTTTTGTTTTGATATGCTTTATAAGCATCAGCTTGTGTAATCCAGGAAAAAAACATAGAATGGAGCATGCACTCTGCCAGAACAAATACTAGTAACTAGACTCCATTTCCTTTTAATGGATTTTCTGTAATTCTAACTGATATCTTTTTTATCTAGATGTATAGCATGGTATTCAAATTAGAAATACTTCATCTCCTATTTGACTAACAGAAAGGTTTGCTGATGAATGTAGTGTAAATTTTTCTTCTTTGAATGTTCATTGTGTCATTTAATAATAAAGCTACTGTGGTGGGTTTACCCTGGCTGGGTGCCCGGTGCCCACCCCTAGTCCCTCTATCACTCCACCCCCCACAACCCNCGTCACAAAGAAGGATGTACAACATATAAGCAAAAAGTAGGTAAAGATATATATCATGTGCCTGCTAAGTACTTCATAGCCTGGGGGGCAGGAGTAAACCAAGTAGCTCTTTGAAGTAGACATGCTTAAACAGTGTACACTGACAGCCAGGGTCTGGGGCAGACAGGAAAGCACAATGCACTCTAGCAGGATAATTTTGTGCCAAGCAGCTTTTTCATTTCACTTTCTCACAGAACCTTCCTCCACTTCTGCAGGCTGTAAATAATCTTCCACTCCCTTTATGCAGCTACCTAGAAATGCAGTCTAAATCCTGGACAAAAATCCATATTGTAGAGAAAATATTTAAACAAGATGGGGCAAGTGTGTAACAAATATGAATGCAATGGCTGTCAGCAAGTGCAGCTCTTGTTAACATTGCCCTAGGAAACAATGGAAATATATGGGGTAAAGAAAATTTCCTGGATGGCTTCTTTCTACCCATTGTGCCTTCTACCCTTGAAAAGTGAACAGAAATCAGGGGGTGAGCTTTTGGTACATGTAGTGCTGAACAAGGCTTTTCCATGCACTGAGATGCCTCTGTCAGTTATTAAATGCCAAGGGACAAGGAATTTTCTCAGAAAGGTCTGGATCTTGAACACTGATGTCACTGTCAGGTGAAGTGCTTCCAAGGACAGTTTATTTTGTTCCATCAACCATACAGGGAGCTCAGAATGACTAATTGGGATGTAGGCCATGTAAGTATCAAAAAGGGATGGGGCAAATCCTGTCCCTGGTTTGTTAGTCTTGTAACCTACGCAGCTTCCCTATGAGTGTTTTCACAAGATTTTGTTCATGAGATAATCCCATCAGAGTCTGCAAACCTCTCTCTTTTGTTCTGTGAGTGGTAGTTTGCTGAGAAAGCACCTTAAAGCTCTAAAGAACTGGTAGGGGCACAAAGCTTCTGCCTTTGGCTGCCTTCCTATCTCCCAACTACCTTCTTGACAGAAAAACTTTGTTTGGAGCTATCTGTGTATAAGTGCAAACCTAAAATCGCATGTGCAGTACAATCAGGACCTGTAGGTAGAGAGTCAGGGGTTCAGCTGCCAAAGGGTTAATGTCATATTTGCTGACAAGTCCCCTTATGACTGTCCCTTTCCTGCTCCATGACAGCATGCATGCAGTCCAGCTAGCAGGGTCAGCACTCAGACATCGATCTTAAGGTGGTGGCATGCATCAGCAGAAGATGTCTGGCCCAGCAGGTTGCTCCAGCATGCTTTGTGGGACCCAAGCTCCCTCACAAGAACAGGGTGCAAGCAGGTTCTTTAAAGAGAACATTGGACTGTCTCTATCCAGCATCTATGTCCTTCCAACATAGAGAATTTAAGCTGTATTTCACTATATTTGGCAACTTAAAAATTACTCAATTCAGCTCTGAGTTTCAACAAGTGCACAGTGGGTTCTTCTAACGCCTTGACCTTCCAACTTTCTTAGATATACCTGTCAAACCTGTTTAACTTTTTACCAGTGCATTGTAATGTGACAGACATCATTACTCTGAAACATAGGAAGCTTCACATGTGATGGACTGAAGGTCTGTCATTCAAGTGTAAGCCAGTTTTGGGACCAGAAAGAAATAATTTGGGGAGGAGAGGCCAAAGTGGGGGTTATTAACATTTTCCATGTGTGATTTTATGAAAGACCTACTCCTCATTCTAGTGGTTGTTATTGAAAAAGAAAACAGCAGTGAAAGGAGTGGTTAAAATGTGATCAGATCTGTTTTGCAATCTGCTGTTGCACGCCTTGCTAATTTTAATGTATTAAACATAAGAATATACCACATCCAATCCAAAATAATAAAGAGGCATCTATGTTGTGTCTGTCTATAACTGGTGGGCTTGCCTTTCTCACAAGAAATTGGCTAGCTTTTGTAATCCAGAATTTGTCATGATCCAAGCACATTTTACAAAGAACGCAGAGAACGATTTTGCTTAAAAATCAGCTGCTGAAACAAATATCTAAGCATTCACTTATTTCTCGTGTGGCAGCATTAAAATAATTGGCAGTACTGCAGCAAGCATAACAGTAAAATGTATTTGTGCTTCATGCTGCAACAGAATGATTTTAGTAGGGGCTAGCACAACTTGAATGCCAATAAGGTACTGAGAGCTGTGAAACATAACCACCACACCATATTTGAGGTTTAGGATTTACTCAACTTACTACAAAATCAATAATGAGATCATTTGTAACAAAATCTATTTGCTGAGAAAGAATGTCAGTGCAGGTATTCATCACAGGAATGGGCTGCAGGCAGTACAGTGCCAAAGCTGAGGATACAAATGAAGGTCTTTTACAGTATACTGACTAATTGCTGACAGTTTCAGAAGTCTTGGAGACTAGAATGATCTTAATGGGACCAAGTGGACAGGAAGACATTATGGAGTGAAAACAGTCACAAAACTGTTGAATTATTTTTGAACTCACATTTCCCAAGACTAGCTGGACTCACCATCCCCTATCATCACAATGTTTCTTGGTTTCTCTTTTTCTGTCTAAGTGAAACAACTGATAATAAAAGTCCTCAGTTGTCCTCCAAAAATCTGTTCTGGCCTGTGGAAGAAATGAAGTTTTATTTCCTTTTTATAGTTCATTAAATTTTTCATTTGTATTTTTCCTTCTCTGCCTTAATTGTGCCTTGGCTCATAATCTCTTCAGATTTAAATGTAAAGGCAAAGATATCAGTGTTCAAAACACAACCATGATTTCCAAGGGAAAGGTGACACAGTTATGCCACCCAAATCACTACTTTAAAATAACTAGTAGTGCTACTTTTTCAAGCTGGGTATTCCAAAATAGAAGTACTTCAATTTGGCAGGTACTCACAAGCCTTGGTCTTCAAAGATCTTCTGTAAGAGATGGATCTTTCCATCATTCTTGTAGGAAAGAGTCTCCTCTGACTCTTCTTGCTCAGTTTTTGCATACATAAGCAATTCCAATGATATGAATCAAGCAATGTCAGACATTGCTTCAAAGTAAGAACTGGGTTGCTTTCCCCTAACATTAGCTTGTGACCCTGCATGGGTGAAATGGGGAAGAGGACTGCCCCCTTTACTATGGTTTACTGTTCAGTAGTATATTGTATTGGGAGAGATTCTGTCATCTCCACCAGACCAGATCACACCATTTTTCATGTTTTGATCTCTGTATCTATTTGGACTAGGTGCCTCCTAATATATATGTAGGAGAGCTACAAATAGTTCATATCACCTTCTGTTCATCTTATACGCTTCTTTGATGCTGCTTGGCTGTGTATTCAGTGGGAGCCAGTAAGCACAGACCAAATTGAAGCTTGTAAAAGATATGGATATGGCATCTACTGTTGACTGTTTTGTTTCTGTGTGAAGTCAAAACCTGGCAGCTCTGAAGAGTAGGGAATGAACTACTCATAACAATATTGATTTTAGAGGCCATTGTAGGTGATCTGAATATGACTCTAAGATGACATAGCCTCCCACCAGTACCTAGAAAAAAAGGTAGAGGATCAAGTTTACTATAAGTGAAAAGTTCAATATCTCTTAAAAATCTGTAATCTTGGCTGAGAATCAATATTAACATTCAGGATTTACAATATAGTCATACAGAATCATACAGAAGAAAACCATTCAGTATATTTAGGATTAGCAGAAAGTGCTACAGATTCAAAATCTACTGGAAAGATAGTAGAAGGAAAAGCGATTGGTGCTAGGTTGCCCTGGTTTCTTGCAGAGAATTGAAATGGATGGTTTGATTTCTGCAGCTGACAAAACAGTTTTGGAGGGTGCTGCTGGAGGAACAATAGCAGAGCAGTGAAAGGATAGGATACCAGTGGATTAAGTACCCAGTTAAGCTCAATCACATATCTTGAAACAACCACTACAATTGCACCACCTGTTATCTGCCATTATCTCTGCAAGTTAGTTGTCACGAAAGGACAAAAATTTTCACAGTGAATGCCTACTACTATGAATCATAGTACTATCAAAGGGTTCTTCAGCAATGAAAACTGAACAATGTGTTCATATCACAGGGACAAAGTCTTTAACATCTCTTTTATATAGCGCAGCCCATATCAGTCTGACAATAGTGACTCAAACCTACAAAAATAAAATAGCGACCAATAAGTTCTTATGTGTTTAAGGTGTAAGCGAAAATAATCAATTCCAAAGATAAAAAAGGTGAAACAAATAATTCTAATTGAATGCCTGAATGATGACAATTCTCTCAGCACAAATGAAAGCAAGAGTTTAAACTTTGCTGTTACGGGAAAGGATTAGAGGTCTTTGCAATATGAAGTTTTTTCTGTTTCTTTGCAACACCTGATACCAGATAAATGAATCTCTGTGTAATGAGCCAAATCTGCCACAGATTTTAGTGAGTGACTCTAATATGTTGGCAGATGGTGTAAATCAGTGCAAAACTTGGCAGTAGATATTAACTGGAATCTGTGATGTTTTCAGAGGCTCTTATGCATGAAACCCATGAGTTCCACCTGAAATCACAATTTTTTCTTGTGTCTATATGACAGTATGAGCTTAATTTTGCCTCTCAGACTATTCCTTGCATTTCAGTTGTCGTTAGTCTTCATTCTGATTTCAAACAAAGAGTACACAAAGAAGTCAGTTATAAGACAGAAACTAGTGACATCCAGCCATTAAAACAGATGTTTGGCAATTTAGAAAAAAGTCTTCTCGGGCCAAAGACTGACTGCATAAGGCAATTTTTTCCAGATCTTCACTTTTAGGATAACTTGAGAGAAGGGTTTGGCAGAAGGGACCCAGTCAGCTGGGAGAAGCTCTCTCTGTTCAGCATATCTTGAAGGAATAAAGTCCATTAAACAGGACTCTGACTAAGAACAGCTAAGTACTGCTCAGTGCTGCAGAGAGAAAGCTCAAGGACAACATATGATACGTACAGTTTTCCTTTTTCTTTCTTTATTCTGTTGATCTGTCTTTAGGAACAATTTATCGCTTTTTCAAATAATCTTGTGATTTTATGTACTGGTTTTATGCACTGGTTACAACTTCCCAAAGAAATATTTTCCATAAATATTGCATTCTTGTTTTTCCCTGTTCCTTTTCCTTAATTTTATATTGAAATTTAGTAGAGTCAGGGACAGTGCAGACTATATGTTCCCAGAAGAACTCAAGTACCTTGCAGGTTTACTTAGGCATTCATTTCTCTAGTGCAATATGATCCTTCCTCTTTCCTGGCATGGGTTGTAACTGTAATCCTGTGTCTTCTGTATTTGTAGTGTTTTGTCTGGGCCGATACCAATACAATTCATATGTTTCAAGTGCAGATTCTGAGATTTATTTGGCTCCTGAAAAAATAGAGACAAGAACTGAATATTTCTACTCTTATCTATTCTTTACTATGCACTAAGGTAAAGAACTATATGTCCTTGAATGACTGGTGTACTGAGGTGAGGACCTTCTTTGTTATAAAATCATTAGAAGAAGAGTGACAAAGCATGTGACAAGAAGACTTATTGATAGAGTGAAAACATAGTGATCCAAACTTATTTCTCCCTTTTTCTTAATCTTATGTCCATAACGTGGAAAGATTAAGATCCTAAGCACTCTTGTCTATGTTTAAGCTGTATCTGAGGCTAAACTATAGCAGTTACTCTATCAACTGATGACCCCTCCCAAGCAGAGAAGGAGGAATCTGGAAAAGGAGAGGATACCCAAGGATTGAAATGAAAACAGATTTAATGAAAGAGCAAAACTGATACCAATGCCAATATAAAGTATACAAACCTATATTCACCCCAGTGCATTTACAGTGGTCACAATAAATAGGAAGGCAATCTTCAAGAGAAGGAAGAGGATGAGCAGATTCAGGAGAAGCCCAGGCACGAGACCCTCCCCCTCAGCAAACTTCTCCCTTTATAATGAGCATGATGTTTATAACATGAGATATACTTGTGGCCAGCTGCCCTGGCTGACTCCAAACTACTAACAACTTGCAGACCGGACAGGCCTGTGATTCTGTCCCAGCAAAACCAGGACGGTTCTACATACAGTCTTTAGCCACTAAGTGGGGGTTGGCATCTCCAGACAACGCATAGAGAAACAGAAAAGATCTCAAGTTGTCATCTAATATATCATCTCATAGTCCTTTCCACTAAGTCTGGTTCATAGAATCATAAAATCATAGAATGATTTGGGTTGGAAGGGACCTCCAAAGGTCATCTGGTCCAATCGCCCTACAATAAGCAGGGACATCTCTAACTAGGTCACGTTGCTCAGAGACCCATCAAGCCTGACCTTGAATGTCTTCAGGGATGGGGCCTCCACCACCTCTCTGGGCAACCTGTTCAAGTGCTCAATCGCTCTCATATTAAAGAACTTTTTTCTAATATCCAACCTAAATCTATACTTTTCTAGCTTAAAACCATTACCCCTTGTCCTGTGTCTACAAACCCTTGTGAATAGTTCTTTCCCTTCCTTCTTATAGGCCCCTTTCAGGTATTGGAAGGTCAATCTGAAAATCTGTCTTCCAAGATATTAACAGCTATATACTGCTCATGTCCTGGCACACAGAGGTCATCATCCTCTGTCAAATTAAGAAACCCTGTGCTCCACCACTGAGGGATGAATTGATAGATGAGGAGCACCGCATACAGAACATATACTTGCAGGACCTGGACTCCTTCTTAGTCTTTCCATGGTAACATAGAACGAATGATAATTCCTCTCTGTGCAGAGCCTTTCAGATAGTTTTATATACAGTCATCAATATCTCATCCACAGGTGCATCATCTTGTAAGCCTCTCTGTTCTTTGCTTTTGATTATAGAGGCAGCGAGATTCCTAAGCTCCCAGTAAAGGCTTTCAGATTTAGTGGGGAAAATGCCATCGTATGTAACAGTGTAATCATGCAGTCCTATGTGAGGGCTCCACTTTTACATATCTCTAAGGATTTTCCTATTTCTTTCCCATAATCTGATTTTTTTTTTTTTTAGTATGTTGTTTGGTTTTTTTACTGAAAAAACTTTCACTTTGATATCAGGGAAAAATATAAATATCTTGAAGTGGTTTCCTCTTCCAACCTCACTGTCAAAAATTCATTACTTAGATTGAGCAATGCCAATATCTGATATAGAGAATCAATGACATATCCTCTATGTCTCTGGATCTTGTATGGAAATTTGCATATTGAAAGTGAAACTTATCACTTTCACATTACTTATCTAGGGCCACAAAGATGATCAGTGGTCTGGAACACCTCTCCTATGAAGACAGGCTGAGAGAATTGGGGTTGTTTATCCTGGAGAAGAGAAGACTCCAGGAAGGCCTTATTGCAGCCTTCCAGTACCTAAAGTGGGCCTACAAGAAACCTAGAGAGGGACTTTGTAAAAAGGGATGTAGTATGTAGGCAAGGTGTAATTGCTTTAAACTGAAAGAAGGCAGATTTAGATTAGATGTAAGAAAGAAGTTCTTCACTGTGAGGGTGGTGAGGCACTGGAACAGGTTGCCCAGAGAAATTGTGGATGCCCCATCCCTGGAAGTGTTCAAGGTCAGGTTGGATGGGGCTTTGAGCAACCTGGTCTAGTGGAAGCTGTGACTGCCTGTGGCAGGGGAGTTGGAATCAGATGACCTGTAAGTTCCCTTCCAACTCAAACCGTTCAATGATTCTATGAATCTATTTACTTATTATTTGAAAAACATTAATTATTTGAAAAAAATTAATTCTATTTGTTTCATTTTAACTAAATAACCTCAAAAATAATTTTAAATTTCTATGACTTTTGTCATACTCTAGAGGTGCTTAGATGTGACTAGAGGCAGCATAAAGCAACAAATTCCCAAAGTTTAAGCATTCCATCAAGTACCCCCAAAATCAAAGGCATTAGCAAAGCAAGTGTCACAAAAGGCTTCTGTGAAAGATTTGCTATTGTTTCAAATAATTACGTTCAGCTTTCTTTGGAACAATTCAACCAAAATGCAGAATTTCTTACTTATAATATTAATTTGTTACCATGACAAGTGCTGGTTCAAACCAAAAATCTCAAGACCAAGTCAAATCAGGAAAAAATATTTGTCTTTTTTTTCTTTCCTGGAACCATGGAACTAAGTTTATGATTATGTTAAAATGTTTTGAAAGTAATCTTGAATTCAGTAGGAAAAAAAAAATAAATCGTCATGCATCAAATTTCCAAAATAAGGAAAACAAACTATCAGGTAATATCAATATATTTAAAGGACAGAAAAAAAAAAAAAGAAAAAGCAAAAAATAAAAGCATGTTATTTAAAAATGATTTGTGATAACTGAGTGATGAAGGACGTATGAGAGCAAACCAAAGAAGCAAACATCATTTTTGTTGTGTGTTGGGTCTGGGCCATGTTTTAGTCAGGGCAATACATCACGGGCAAGTGATGGATTTATTCAATGAATAGCTCTGGCTACCTTCCCCTGGCTGATAGAACCAGGAAATGTTTCTGATCTCTTCTGTTATTATTGATAAAATCTTATTTGCACAAGTGTGCCTTGCAAAAAAACCAACCAAGTTATCCTGAAAATTAGTTGTAGTGAAAGATTCCTAATTATAGAATCCAGCCAAACTAATTTAATGCCTACAGCTTAAATGTTTGTATTTAAATGTTTTAAGGTTGTAAATACTTTGAGAAAACCTAGTGTTTTTCTGGAGAATCTGGTGACTTTAACCATGAAAGTCTAGACTTTATACTGCCTCTTTTGATGGGATGAGCTAAGTTTTGCTGAACATTAACACCACTGAGTAATTTCTCATGTTATCTTCCTCTGTATTCCAATACTGATTGTATGTAGGCTCTGTCTTGACTACATCTGTTCCTGTCTTTATAACTCTTCATATTCCTTAAATGGAGAGCTGAGGATTTCCCTTCTGCCATGAAGTCTATGGTCAGTGAGGAGCTAAGGTTACTGACTGCCTCAGGGGAGGATCTGTGCTGGAAGCACACTAGGGACAAAAGCGTTGTGGGATGTCAATGATTCTGCTGGTGCAGCTCTGGTCATTGCTGGATACCAGAGGTTCAAGAGTTTCTCTGAATTATGCTGAGAATTGAGTTGTTCCTATCTCTATGGACTGGAAGGAGGGAATACAGCCCCAAGTTGTTTTTACAGTCTTTGAGCCTGATGCTTCTGTTGCATTAGACCATTGCTTTCTGAAAAGATTTGGATGCCCTTTATGTACTGGTCTAATATTTGCAGACCTTTTCCAGTTACTCTATCTTGTAATCCAGTTTATAAAGGCGAGTGGGAAACAGAAAAAACAGTCTAATTTAGGCTTTTTAGTGTTCCTGATACAAATTCAAAATCAATAAAAAAGTTTGAGGCTTCAAAGTCACAACCACATTGAGGAGAATGTTCTTCACTTTCTTCTTATGTTAGAGAAAGCAACAGGCAGAGCCATAACACATGTATATATTGTACCTTCTGTTGGTCTGACTGCCTTTATTTATGGACATCATTCCTCATGTCCAGTTCTCTTGGAAGTCTTGTCTGCCCTACCTATCATCAGGGAAGTTTCTTCTTCACAAACATGCTTTACTGGATGAGTCAAACATTATTAACCTGTCACTGCTTACAGGTCATCCAGGAGACCTCCCCTCTCAGATTAGTTCTTCTCTTGCTTTTGGATATTTTAATAAGATTCTTGTATTAAAATTGAGCTCAAGTCAGTAGTTACAAAAACTGTAAATTGGAGGTGCTGTTCTCTCAGCAAATCAGTCAATTTTGCCAGCTGCTTTTGGTTGAGAAGCTTACGATACCTATTTAATTGTTAAGCTTGGAAGAGAAAACTGACTTCCCTGAGAGTGGTAGAGACGTTCTCATGTAAGCATTGTGAAGAATGTGAAAGCTGTGGGAGCAAGATGGAGAGTTCCCATAGTGCTTTTGTATCAGGTATTTAGTACCAAAGCTATGTGTTCAAATTTACCTGTAGAAAAGCTGGAGGTTGGCACTCTGAGGTCTAGGGATTTGCCCTAGCCTGGTGGGGAGTGTGCTTGGCAGGGTCTTTGGTGGAAGACATGAAATGGATCACCTGGTGCAATTTTACTGTGAGTTCTTATTGTTGCATTTTCCTTTGTTCAGCTCTGGGCACCCATGTCCCTCTGCAACAGCTGAATCATGTGCATGTTTAGCAGACATATGGAGACTGAAGATTTTATCTTGGTGGATCCTGTGAAATGCTGAATGCCTGTAAAACTGCTACCAGAAAGAGCTAGAGCTCCTTATTAATGAGCGTGTAGTCAGATGCTGTTTCCTTTCCCACATTACCTCTCATGACTCCCTGGCTTCAAGTATCCCATGCAAAAGCTATTTTTGTTATTCCAGAAACTTACTAATTTTCCATCGATGCTTCCCAAAAACTCAACCAATAAATGGCCCATCCTTCCCTCTCCTCAAAACTTTCATAAATCTAGTTTCTTCCTGAAAGCTTAAAACTCCAGACAGTGAGATCTCCTGAAGAGAACAGCACAACTCTCCTTTAGAATCTAAATGGTTCACAACTAAATGCAATTTGATTGCACTGCTCTGTAAAATCAGGGATCTCCCTTCACATGTTTTGTTGTCCATAGCTTCAAGCATTGTTTCCAAACAGAAAGCTTAAAAAGTTATCTGACTCCTCTCAGCATCTGGCCTTTTTGCCTGTGCTCTTGGGAAGCCTGTTTAGCTGTTCCCACTCAGCTTTCACATCTTTAACTAAGTGTGCTCTTTACCTGCAGCTCATGTAGCAACTCCAGTACCTGATTTGCACCTTTGTGACAGCAGTTGCTGAGCCCTGGACAACAACATTTTGCTACAGGTAGCACTAGGGTATACTTCACCTCATGTGTTTTTATAAAGGCATCTGATCTGTACTTAAATAAAAATGTTTCTGGCCTGCTTTTTCTGTATGGAGTAGGTACAAGGAAACCGTTCCTTGCCTGCTTGGTTAACCACTGTTTGACCGTCAAGCAACTATTGAAAAAATATGCTGGTGTTCTCCTAATGCAGTTATATAAGTAGTATGAACCGTAAATAGACAACACAACAGAAGTTGTAAGGTCATTGTAGAACCAGAAGTGATGTATCTTTAGATATACCTGTGGAAAGGGACTTGGAGGTGCTGGTGGATGAAAAACTGGCTATGAGCCACCAATGTGCAATCGCAGCCCAGAAGGCCAATCCCATCCTGGGCTGCATCAAAAGAAGTGTGGCCAGCAGATCAAGAGAGGTGATTCTGCCCCTCTACTCTGCCCTGGGGAGACCTCACCTGGAGTACTGCATCCAGTTCTGGAGCCCCCAGCACAAGAAGGATGTGGACATATTGGAGCGTGTCCAGAGGAGGGTATCTCTTGTATGAAGACAGGCTGAGAGAGTTGAGGCTGTTCAGCCTGAAGAAGAGAAGGCTCCGAAGGGACCTGTGGTGAGTTTACCTTGGCTGGGTGCCTGGTGCCCACCCCTAGTCCCTCTATCACTCCACCCCCGCCCTCCACCAAAACCCAAACCTTTGTCAGCAAGGCAAGCGGGGAGAGAGTAAGATGGAAAAGGAAAACGCGTGGGTTATGATAAGAAGCAGTTTAATAAACAGCAGAGAAAGCAAGGTCGCGCGCG
>VYZX01023006.1:0-59842 GCA_013401335.1 Brachypteracias leptosomus
AGGTAAACCCACCACAGTAGCTAATAGAACATTCTTCTAAATGCATACAGAAGAACCACAGGCAGGTTCTGACACTGTTACTATTGGGAAATTACCATCTCTTAAGATTTCACTAATAGTGTGAGATGCCTAGTATGTCTCCAGCACTGAAATTCCTTCTAAAACAAGGTTTTAATAAGGAAGTGGCAGGCTGCATCACCTGTGATAAGGAATTCATACTGTTCACCTTCTTACCAATACACAGCCCAAACCAAGCACAGCGGGAACCATTTTTACCACTTCATCCTTTGCAGGCCTCTATGTTTGCCAAAAGCTCAGCAAAACCCAGAAGTTAAAACATTTACCTAAGAGTAACTTAATGCTGTTTTCAGACACCGAGCTTCTCAGAACTCGTCATCTCTTGAGCTGACACAGACAACATGAGCACCTCCTTGACCATCCTTTCTATGCTCAATGTCCTCAAACAACAACACAGGCTATATTTTTCTCCTTGAAGATAAGACAGCAATCTCACTCAGAATTTCATGCCACTGACTCCTGCTAGCAGAATGCGCTGTCTCAGCTTAAATGCAAGCACTCAGAGAATGGAAGATACTTTGATGGCCCAACTAAAACTGAAACCGGTCTGTTGCCTAAGTTAGAACTTGTTCTCATTTCTAGGCTGAGACAAGAAGTTGACGTCCTAAGTATTGACAATGGACAGTAAAAACTCACAGACACATAAAGTTAAGGCTCATCCATCCTGATCAATTGGCAGATGTAAGCGAGGAGCTGTCAGTGACTAGTCCTGAAGCCAGCATTTGCCAGCCACAGGGCCAGAGCAACTTCAGGGTTGACACGAACCTCTTCAGCCCAAAGAACCCAAGTCCCACGGATTTCTAGAACCCAGCAGCATTTATTTTCCCCTGATAAAACCCAGTGTTAAAACAAGCACAGAGTCCACTGAGGATGTCCTGTCTGTAATTTCACTATCCTAGGTGAATATAGAGACACCTGTGTGTGGGAAATTAATAAATGCTCAATCCTTCATTCTTGCTATAGCATACTTTATTCCTCCAATGCAATGGATTTATTGCTCAGATTAACTTTATTTTCATGACACATTTCTATAGCATGTGGACATAGAGTTGGCCTTGCCTGGAGCCTTACTTAGCTCACAGTCTTGCTTTTTATAAAATGTTTGCTATCATGAAAGGTGTTGGATTGTAATGTGGGACTGAGATTACTCCTCAAAGACTTGTGCATCTTGGGTTGAATTGCAGCAGGCTCATGCATCTTCTTTTGCTGTGTCTCAGCCTTAATGTTTAGGAGGTAAATTCTGCCCGTCTTTACGTCAAGAGACTGACAGTCAACATGGGCCCATTTGTCTGTAACCACAAAAGACTCTCAGCACCATTAGAATGTCTGTCTAGCACATAACCCCGTTGCCACAGCATGGAAGAACTGCAGACATAATGGATTCATCTTGACAGCATCCTTAGATGGTTGTGAAATATAATCTCTTCAGACAGGGAATGGAGACAGACATGCATTCCAAGCAATATGAAACGGAGGACTGAGGATTTCTGAGTAACAGCCACCTATTATACAGACTGAATATACATCACAAAGGTCAAAAAAGGACCTCTGCATTTCTGCTCAATTATTTTACACAACTTAGTTTGAAAAAAGCTATGCAATTTCTGCTTTATTTATGTGCCTATTTGAAAAATATTTTATCTTCTCCACCATCCAACTGCATCTTTTCTTAAATTCCATAGCACACCACAAAATGCCTCCATTTCTGATACCTGTCTTATGTTTTCAAGTATTTTATAAAACATTTATTCATATTTGATCTTTTAGAAAGTGAAAAAAGTTAACCCTAGAATAACATATTTGTCGCAGTTATAGCATTTTCTTGGCTGCTTTGCCAGTTCGAAGTCTTCAATTGCTTTTAGTACGGTAACTTCAGTGTTCGAAATCATTTCGTGCCCTCTAGTGGCAGCCCTGTCTGACACCCTGAACTGCGACATTCCAGCTACAGGTGATGTAGAAATGGACAAAACCCAGCTCCTTCCCATTGAAAGTGAAATTTATTACCTATCTCTATAGTTTTTTTAAAATTGCAGTTATTTCTAGTTATGATGAGAAAATACCATCACAATCTCAGTAAACCAAATGATTTAGAGATACAACATTCATAGCAACAATAACTACAAAAGACACATTAAGCATTTGACTAAGTTTGCTCTTAAAAATTATACTGATGAAATTTGGTCTATTTGTAGCCATTTCCTTGGAAAAAAACACTATTCAGCGTGTTTCCTACTAGGACATTGTAGGCCAATATCCAGACAGTTTTTCCAGGGTCCACAGAGGTATCATCATAATGAAAAGGCTTAGTGACATCAAAGCTTCTTCTCTCATGGAAAATCTCTTTGCTTTTCTTACTAAAGCAGTGAAGTGATAACATAGAGGAAAATTAACAAAATAAAGAAGGAAAGATTTGGAGAGTTCAAGGAAAAGTTACACAGGGGAGATACACACTTTTATTATTTTGGGGTTTTGAGCCTCTACTAATTCACTTTTTCCTAATTCAAGATAGCCTAAAATCCTTACTTTTTCCCCAAAATGTTGTCAAATTTCTTATTTTAAACTTCTGCACCTGAGCAGAAAAATAAATCTTGCTGCTTTCAAACACCTCTTTCAGCATATATTCTCAGGGGTCTTGAGATGCCTGACTCCAAATTAAAAGAGTGGGATATCCCATACATAGACATTAGTAGCCATTTGGCTTTAGTTTGGCTTTCAGTTTCACCCCTCAAATTACAGCCCCCTAGGGAGACATTAAAGAAGAGACATTTTCACTGAATCGTAGGTTATCAGTCTCAATGGGATCAGAATAACATCCACTCTGAAGATCCAATTCCCAGTGAAGATGGTATAAATCCCCAACCAAGCAAAGCATTCAGATACATGCTTTGTGCAGCTAAAATGCTGTAAGTCACTATGTGCTATTCTTATTTTTATTTCCTTCCCTCTGCTAATTTGACCAACAAAAACCAAAGATCAATCAGTCTGTTCTCCTACCTGGCATTGTAGATGGTTACCAAGTGCCTAAGAGTCTGGCTTCTTCAAACCCTTTAAAAATATTTTTAGAGTGGCTCCTAGTGCAGGTTGTTTTTCTTGAAAATAAGTGGTAAGTTTCTTTAAATGTTAGTTTTAACATCCACAACAGTGTGCCTGCACACAGTGGGAATCAAGAGTTGACCCACTAGCTGAGAGAAAGATGGAAAATATCCTTTACAACCTTGTTATTGTTCCAAATTCTCTTTGCAGTTTTGTCCAATAGGGAAATAATATAACACAGTCTTCCCTTTCATAATTTTGCATTATTAAAGGCGGTAGACCCTGAAAAACCATGACCCAGTTTCACATAACTTAATTTTTGTTAAAATCTCAAAACTGGAAGATTTTAGACACTAACTACTTCTCTAGCTTACACTTACTTAAGAAATATTATTCTCCTCAGCTTTACAGCTCTTATGCCTTCAAATTCTCCTGCTAGCAGTTTTTGCACCTGTTGAACTTGTCACCTTTGCTTCTGCCCATTCAAGGTACAACTACTGAGCCAGTACTTTCTAAGTAAACATGAGATCCAATGCATTAAGTGGGGCAGGGGGCAGCAGGACAGCTGCCATCCCCACCACTGGATCCAAAGAAGCAAGGCAGGTGCCTGACTCTGTCCTTTCATCCTGTCCTGGCCTTGACAGTGCAGCCTGACAGATGTCAGCATGACCACTTGGAGCAGCAAAATCCCATTTCTGAACTGGCTTCGCAGCTGCACAAGGCATCTTGTTTGTAACTCCAGGTTGTTCACTGAAAGCAAATCTTAACTGTGTCTATTTACACAAATCATGTAGGTTAGCATCATTTCCAGTACTGATCTCCTCATGAAAAAAAGACTATTTCAGAGAAAATAATGTTAATGAAAAAGACATTGAAATTAAGATTAATATGGACTGAAAAGTTTGGGAAAGGAGTTAAATCAGGTGCAGTAAAATATATATAAAATAATAAATGGTATAGAAACAGCATATCAGGAGCTAATTTTCTGTAGTTTAATCTGTGAGGATTCACATGAGTGCATAAGACTGTCCAGATCAATGTTAAGAGTAACTGTGGAAGGAATGTAAAACCCCAATCACACCTACCTGATATTAGATTTTTAGTCCTTACTCTAGGTTGGCCACGTCGCTGGAGGACAACATGCTGGACCATGGATCAAGTGCCATGGCAATATCAGCATCTAGCAGAAGAGAACCACACCTGCATTGAAGGCACTGACAGCACATCAGCTGCAGCCACAGAGCACTGATAATCACTATCCTTGATGGAAGAAGTATGTTGGCAGTTCTAGGAGCACAGACAGATGCTGATGCAGGGCTTGAGGAGCTCCTCAGAACCTGCTGGGTGGTGACTAATCATGACCAGGTCAGATCAGGATGCTTTCAGCAGTGCTAGGTGAGCCGGCAGGGAAACCCAGAAGCCTTGATACAGAGCTGTCTGAAGTCAAGGTCTTTGGCTGCACTATCCTGGGCACCTGCCAGGGAGAATATTGATGCTTCTTGCTTCAGCATTGATGCTAATACTCAGAATTGTCCTCTCTTGCTGCTGCAAATTCAGTGCTTGGGTTTGGAGATGGTGGGACAGGTGATGCAACATGAATGTGTTCCACTGGGCTGGCCACTGAGAAGCTGGTTGCTTAGTGAACTATGTGGTTCTTTGGGCACTATTGGTATTGACTAATTAAAACAGACTTCCAGAGTTAAGCAATAAAGGAATTTGGGGCTAAAATGCTTGCCTGGGGTGAGCTGACATATTCAAAAAATGCCAGTAAGCAACAGTAACCGAAAAGAGCTGTGATAGTATGTGCAGTAATATTGGAAAAATGAAGGTCGGGAAAAAAAGTGAACAAAACCCAGGTATCAAGCACTAAAATCAGCAATGAAATGAAGCAGTGGGTCTTGTAGAATTCCAGTGAATCATCCCCAGATGAAGACAAATTATTTGACACAAAGACCTTCGAGAAGTAACATACACTTTGAACTATGTCAGAGAAATGAGCAAGAACTGCGTTTCAGGCAGAATGCTGATGAGAAAGCATGAAGAACTGGGATCCAGACAGGCACATCTCAAGAGAACATCTTTCTAATTGTTTGTGAACAGGTAGAAATCTCGAGAGAAACTTGTACCCAGGCATCCAAACAGAGATGATTAATGGGATGGGATCCATGTGATTAGACAACACAGGACCAGGTGCCACAGGAGTTATGAGGGGAAATGAACAGGGCAGGGAAAAAAAAGCACCAAGATAGGATTGAGGCTGCTCCACAGAAAAACCAACATCAGCAGCATGACCACATTTTTTTGAGATGGCTAAAATAGACATTATCCACAAGTAAAATGCACACTTTCCTAACTCTAACCTTATTTTTCAGTTGGTGCAGGACCTCCAGAAACAGTGCAACTCCCGCATAGCTTGTGTGTGTTGCAGTGCAGAGACATTGAAGCAGTAATGGCACCCATTCATCATGCTCACCATGCAGGAGCCCTGGAAAGAAAACCAAGCACCCAGGAAGGTGCACAGGCTTCTTGCCAAACTTGGAGAATCATAGAATGCTTTGTGGTAGAAAGGACCTTTAATGGTCATTTAGTCCACCCCCCCTGCAGTAAGTAGGAACACGTTCAACTAGATCAGCTTGCTCAGAGTCCAACCTGACCTTGAATGTCTCCAGGGATAACGTATCTTACCACCTCTCTGGGCAACTTGTTTCAGTGTTTCATCACCCTCATTGTAAAAAATTTCTTCGTTATCTAGTCTGAATCTACCTTCTTGTCCTTGTCCTGTCACAACAGGCCCTGCTAAAAACATTGTCTCCATCTTTCTTGTAACCCCTCTTTAAGTACTAAAAGGCCCCAATAAGGTCTCCCTGAAGCTTCTCTTCTTCAGGCTGAACAACCCCAACTATCTCAGCCTGCCCTCACTGGAGTGGTGCTCCAGCCCTCTGATGATTTTTGTGGCACTCCTGTGGACCTGGTTCAACAGGTTCATGTCTGTCTTGTGCTGAGGACTTCAGAGCTGGACACAGTACTGCAGGTGGGGTCTCACCAAAGTGGAGTCACAGGGGAGAATCACTTTCCTCAACCTGCTGACCACATTTCTTTTGATGCCATGGGACCTGATGAAATGCATCCCAGAGTCCTGAGGGAGCTGGCTGATCTAGTTGCCAAGCCACTCTCCACAACCTGAAAAGTCCTGGCAGTCAGGTGAAGTCCCTGGTGACTGGAAGAAGGGAAACATTGCACCCATTTTCAAAAAGGGTGGAAAGGAGCACCCTGGGAACTACCGACCTGTCCGCCTCCCCTCTGCGCCTAGCAGGATCATGGAATAGATCCTCCAGGAAGCTCTGCCAGGGCACAGGAAGCGCTGGAACATCTCTGAGGTGGGTCCGCAGGACTCTGTGCTTGAGTCGCAGAAATCTGGCAGATATATGAAAAATCATTCGAAGGATTTAAAAAGGCTGAACGCGCCAAACCTGGTGTGAAACACTCGAAAAGGGCAGCTCGGAGGGCTGCCGACCCGACCCCGGCCCCGGCCCCCCGGGCCCCGCTTCCCCGGCCCCGCTCTCCGCGGGAGCTCCACGGTCGCTCGGACGCCAGGGGGCGGGCGGAAAGGGGCGGGCCGGGCCCGGCCCATCGATGGGGGCGGGCGCTCTGCGCTCAGCTGCTCCGCCCTGCCTCTCGGCTCTGGATTAGCGAAACTGGCGACGTGGGGCGGTCCCGCTGGCCCGGCCTCCGCGCCCTGCCGCGCCCGCCCGGGTGAAGCCGGGACTCGGAGCCGGCNTCGGAGAACCCCGGGGAGATCTCGCTGCGGGAGCACGAGGTGCTGAGCCTCTGCAGCGAGCAGGACATCGAGGGCTGGCTGGAGGGCGTCAACAGCCGCGGCGACCGCGGCCTCTTCCCGGCCTCCTACGTGCAGGTGATCCGCGCCCCCGCCGCCGAGCCGCCGCCACCCGCCCGCTACGCCAACCTCCCGGCCGGCGGCTTCGAGCCGCTGCCGCCCCCCGCAGCCTTCAAGCCGGCGACGCAGCAGCCCCCGTCCGCGGCGGCCCCCGAAACCTTCCCGCTGCCCCCCGCCGCCGGGTACCCCTTCCCGCCCGCGCCCTACGGCGGCTCCTACCAGCCCAGCCAGGGCAGCGATGACGACTGGGATGACGACTGGGACGACAGCTCCACCGTGGCCGACGAGCCGGGCGCCCTGGGCAGCTCCTACCCCGACTACGAGGCGGCGGGCGGTGGGGCCTCCAGCCGCTACCGCCTGTCCACCCGGTCCGAGCTCTCCCTGGGCTCCCGCGTCGGCGGCGGGCACCCCGCGGGCCACCCGCACCCACCCGGCAGCGGCGGAGCCAAGAGCTCGGCCACGGTGAGCCGCAACCTCAACCGCTTCTCCACCTTTGTCAAGTCCGGTGGGGAGGCCTTCGTGCTGGGTGAGGCGTCGGGCTTTGTGAAGGATGGGGACAAGCTGTGTGTGGTGCTGGGGCCCCGGGGTCCCGAATGGCAGGAGAACCCCTACCCCTTCCAGTGCTCCATTGAGGACCCCACCAAGCAGACCAAGTTCAAGGGCATGAAAAGCTACATTGCCTACAAGCTGGTGCCCAGCCACACTGGGCAGCAGGTGCACCGCCGCTACAAGCACTTTGACTGGCTCTATGGGCGGCTGGCTGAGAAGTTCCCTGTCATCTCTGTGCCTCACTTGCCAGAGAAGCAGGCCACTGGCCGCTTTGAGGAGGACTTCATCTCCAAACGTCGTAAAGGTCTGGCCTGGTGGATGGACCACATGTGCAGCCACCCTGTGCTGGCACAGTGCGATGCCTTCCAACACTTCCTCACCTGTCCCAGCACGGATGAGAAGGCCTGGAAACAAGGCAAGCGCAAGGCTGAAAAGGATGAGATGGTGGGTGCCAACTTTTTCCTGACCATTAGTGTCCCAACGGGCCCTGGGGCCAACCTGGACTTGCAGGAGGTGGAAAGCCAGGTGGATGGCTTCAAAGCCTTCACGAAGAAGATGGATGAGAGCGCTCTGCAGCTTACTCACACAGCCAATGAGTTTGCCCGCAAACAAGTCACTGGTTTCAAGAAGGAATACCAGAAGGTGGGGCACTCATTTAAGTGCCTCAGCCAGGCGTTTGAGCTGGATCAGCAGGCCTTTTCGGCCGGCCTCAACCAAGCAATAGCCTTCACTGCAGAAGCCTATGATGCCATCGGGGACCTCTTTGCAGACCAGCCCCGGCAGGACCTAGATCCTGTGATGGATTTGTTAGCTCTGTATCAGGGGCATTTGGCCAACTTTCCAGACATCATCCACGTCCAGAAAGGTAACATCCTTATGTGTTTTTTGAAACAGTGAAGTTTTATGTGTCAGTGATAGGCACATAGGTGTAGAGACCAGAGGCTAAATTTGCCCTTCATCTGGCTTGTTGGCCTTGGGTTAAATCTTTCCGTGTTTACTCACGTAAACTGTTGCTAAAAATATAATACAGTGACAATTTTTGTTCTGTGCCAAAGGTTTAGACATAGTTGGGAATTTTGCTAGTCAGAGGTTGTTACATTTGGCTGTGTATCTGAAAGAAACGACATCTGCTTATGCTGCTGATATGTTAAAAATTAATGGGCTTGTTTGCAAACCCTGGAAATCAAGTGCTGTGAAAACATCTATTACTCTCTGATGTTCCTTAGGTATCTTAAGTCTCTGATATAGTAGATAATGAAGTCATCTGAAGATGCAGATACTCCTCCAATTGACCACCTTGTTTGAGGTGGGCAAGGTGGTGTGTGCAGTTTTACAGTGTCAGATGAGATGTTTATAGTTTCTCAGTTTGGCCATGTGTTAAACTCTTGGTGTCTTTGAATAATGGTCTGCTACAGTGTTCTTAGTTGGGGTTGCTCATCCTTTGCCCTTCTTATCATAAAAGAGATGTTGCTCATCTGTTATCCTTTCACCATCTTTCTAGCTGAAATAGGCTTCTGAGGTTCAGATTGCTGTTTGTATGATCTGTCAAAGAGAAAGAAACTGCAAAACCAAAAGAATCATCTGCTATGTAACTAGTGACACTAGTTCAGATAAACAGAAGTTTTTAGCACTATATATGTGTAGATGATTCCCTGCTGTAAAATTAATGATATTCATATGTGCTTCACTATTGTGAGAAGACTAGTCCATCATTCATTCTTTTTGCTGTTGTATTACTTACCTGTATTTTTCAACTTGAAGATTAGGGGTGGGTGGGACTGGACCTGTAAAAGAGACCAAGAAAACATCACTTATGCTCTGCAGAAATAGGTGTGTGTAACAGTTACTCAAGAAAGTGCATGAACCTTATTGAAAATTATTCTGGACATTAATAAGTGGTGTTCTACATTCCAAGAGGCAGAGGTTGAATTGGCACCCTCAGTGAATCAATCTTTTGTGCCCTTAAGTGAAATTTCCAGGGTTTTTGCATCTGGAACAATACCTTGAGTTTGATTATAAAAGAGAGCGAAGATTTTTTTTTCAACAGATGGAAAAGGCAGGCGTCCTGCAGGTATGCATTGTTGCTGGAAGAATCTGAAGGAAACAGAGTTGGTACAAAGCGCACAATTTGTTATTTAAGAAAGTAAGCTTTTCATTAAAATAGCATGCATCAAAGTCAGGTTTCCGTTCTCCTCTTTAATCCTGAAACTTGTGAAACTTAAACAATCTTAATATTATTTTGAAGAGAAAAGGGAAGTCTGCAATCTAACTTTTGAGGAGTTGTTCCACTAGCTGTTGTGGCATTGTGTTCTCATAACACCTTTCAAGTACTTTAGATTTGGAGAGAAGGGTGGCCTTGGCAATGGCTTGTGTTTGGGAGTAAAGCATTTTGAAGTGAGTTGTCTAACTAATAATAGGATTTATCTGTAAGCTTCTGGAAAAAAATTAAGGGAAAGATTCTTTTAATTATTATTAGTTGGAAAAAACAGCAGGTAATGTATGTAGTATTTAAATAATACATCCTCAAGCTTTAAGGCTGTATAGACTTCACTGCAGTATTTTTGGAGACGAGGATTTGGAATAATAAGATATGTGCTTGATTCATCTCTTTCTTTTTTATAGTTCTGTTTGAATTTGTGCTTGCTGGTTAGGTTTACCTTGCTGAACCCAGGGTAAGCTCATCTAAGTGAGCATCCGCTAGAGCAGTGCATAAGCATGATGTATGCAGAGGTGATTTTGTGCCAGAGCACTGTCCTGGAGCTGGTTGAAGAAACATACATCCACTCTGCATGCAGGTGTTAATGCTCCAGCACCTCTGGGGTAGCACTGCCTTCAACACAGTATTATCCCTGGTAGATACTTGCCACGAGAAAATGGCATGGGCTTGAGGGGCTGGTCGCATGATGTTCATGATAGGAACAGGGTTAGAATAGGGTTACCTCTTTGTGGTTCCTGTTATAGAACAGGCAAACTGGTGGAAAACTGAGAGGAAGATGTTTTTTATACTAAGTGCATTGCTGTTTTATTACTCTTAAGAGTTACTTGTAACAAGGTATAACTTTTCAGTTACAAATTGTAAATTTCAGGTGAAAATATGAACTGTGTGTTGCTCTTACAATGGAAGATAGTTACATTGTGGGATAGCTGCCAGTTTTGAGAGTTATTATTGTCTGTATAGACTAAACAAGTTTCTGTTGGTGGTAATAGATCATCTGAAAGATAGAGTTGATGTGTCTTTCTTCAAGTGTTTTATTTTCTAGTGTACAACTTTGTGCAGTAATGTGACCCCACAGTGCCTTTAGAAGTGGTAGAAGTAAGCATCCTGATTGATGCATTGCTTTACGTGGCCATGTCTTTGCAAAGGTGAAGTCTCAAGTTAGGAGTAGTTATCTTTTGTTCTCTTTGTAGTGCAGATACATTAACCACTTAGGATAAAAACCAAGGCCTTTTCTAGATTTCATTTCAGTATTCCCCTAGACCTGGGGAGGACCAAAAAATAAAGGCAGCTGTGCCCAGAACATGCCCAAGTCTGTGGGTACAAGATTCAACCGCATTTTCCTGTTACTGTACTGCAGATCGTTGAACAGCTGCTGAATGTGATTTGGAAATGTGTTTTGTGGTGTCGACTGAGAAGTCTACGTGTCTGGGGTTTTTTAAATCATCTCTGCAACTTCTGCAAAAAGAAGGATGGAGAATCTGTAAGGCAGAGACAAAAATTTCCCTCCATTTGGGCTTTGTCTTTTCTCCTAGAATTATGAACCAAAGCCACGTAAGCCCCGCTGTTGCTTTGTCTGCATATCAGCAGGAAAATGTGTTAACTGTTGTGTTTTTAATTGCTCTGAAGTCCAGGTCTTTCTGTCTCCTGTGCTGAGGATATCATGCATGATCTGAAGTGTGCAGAAAGGGATTGTCTCTTGGTCATTTGTGTAAAATGTGTGAGCCAGTGGGCTGTGGAAATATGTTCAAACTGTTTATTATCTAATTAATCTTTTAAGTATGTTATGAAATGACAGTAGCTTCAATGGGAGATGTTAAAAGATCCCTTTCTCTCGGTCTCCTTCATCTTGAGCACCCACTGTTTAAGGAATTCTCTGTAAGGGATGGGAGAGTTAAAGTTCCTGGTCCAGAAATGACAGAGGAAGGATTTGAACTTAGAAGCTGGTTCTCCACTGGCATGTGGGACAGAAAAGTTCAGTGCTTTGTGAGACATCTTACTCAGCTTCATGTGTGCTCCGTCCAGGTCTGAAGATTCATTGGATTGAGTCCTACAGCAAAGAATATGCCAAGTTGGAAACACCATGTTTCCCTCTGGAAATGCTTGGGTTTGAGAGTCCCACTGAGGCTGGCATAGAGCATGTCAGCCCCAAGGCGTATGTCCCTTACAAAAACCTTATTTTATAGGTTTTATTTTGAAAATTAAGCAATTAGGGGAAAACTGGCACCTGTAGGGGTAGGTGATGGCAGAGTGGTGTCTTCAGCATCTAAACACCCAAATCCTTTTATGAATCTAGCCCTAAACCCCCTATGGGGTGAAGTTCTGGGGCCTGGACTGCAGGCCCTGAGTTGGAGTTGACCTATGGATAAGTCACAACCCAGCAACATGTTTTGTTCCCCAAGTGGTTTCCCATGACCCCAGAGGCAGAACCTGGCCCACCTGTGTGAGGCCCTGCCTTCCCCCACGTGATCATGGTTGAGGTGGTGGATGAGGCTAGACCTATATCAACCAGGAACCAACCAGTTTGAGAGAAGTAACAAGGAGCTGATCAGTTTGAAGAGTGGTTCTGTTGAGCTTGCTGAGCTGTGTCTCAGTGGTGTGTTCCCCTTTGTCTGATTCACGACGGAGAAGAGCAAACAGATGAAGAATAAAAAATGAAGTTATGCTGAGGGGATGTTGTTGAGTTTGGTGTTGGCCTGAGGAAGAAGAGAGCTAGCAGCACATGGGGGTAAATGCTTCTAAAGTGCTTGCATGAAAGTATTCCTATGCATACCTGTGTTTTTTTGAGTGGAAGGTCCAAATATATTAGACAGAAATACTTGTACTTAGTTTTCTTTAGTCTCTGGCAAAACATTTATTCAGGAGACTCAAAAACTAAAGTGCACTTTTGTAATTTTCTTTTGCAGAACTGGTGTATCTTTCAATAAATACTAGATTCAATTGCTTTCATTTTGAGAAGAAAAGCAGCCTCCCGACTTCAGTTTTTAAAGCCTACTTCTGGAAATTCCTTAGGCATTCTTGGCAAAATAATTCCTAAATGTTAATTGCTAGAGCTTCACTAAACTGATAAGATCTTCTGACTTCAGTAGTCTCCAACATAAATGCTCACTGCAGGCTTGTACAAGTTCAGGTTCAGAAAATTTATGCACGTGTGAGAACTTGAGATAGTGCACACTGATACTCTATCTCATGCTTGTCTATCTTGTCTTCATACTTGCTTAATGAGGGCAGAGAAGTTATGGGTTTTAGGATTTCTTTCTTTAAAGTTTTGTTTGAAGAATTACTGTAATTGGCCTCTTGTGATTTTTTGGAAAAAATAGTGGCTAACTTGCTGTTTCATCTCTGCTTTCCAGATTTCTCCTCTTAGCGTTATGATGTTGACGTTAGACAAACTTCTGGTTATGATTTTTGAAAAACAGATCTAAGAAAGTAGCCTAAATGTTTTCTAAGATATAGGCACCAATTTACTTTCCTCTGATTGCCAAGAGTTAAGGGAATTATTTTTAAAACAACTGAATTGCCTTTTGGGTTCCTGTTCACTGTTTGCAAGAAGTAAGGCAAATGGACTTATTTACCTGAAGCAAGCAATTCTAGGCAGTGGCTTTAAAGAATGTGCTGGGTGTGTTTTTTAAATATCTTACAAAATTATAAGTGAAAAAACATTCCAGCTGGAAATGCATTAAAATTTCAAGCATTAAAAAAACCTAAACAGCATTGAAACCTGGAACTCTCTTAACATTTTCAGCAGTGGGTTGTTTTTGTTTTTTGCAGTGGGAATGATAGCTGTGTGTATTCACCAATAAATCAGACTGGTCAGAATTCACATCTAAAATTTTATATCACAGTGTAAAAGCAGTGCTAACCTCTTAAATTTGTTATGTATTGTATACATACACTTAGCATGGGGTTCAACTCAGGTAACTACTGGTGGAGAGCTAGGCATGTAATTTTAGCCAGATGACCTTCAGAAGAGTGAAAAGAGATGAGTACCTACATGTCATCTGTTTAAGGGCTTTGATGAGAAGGGATGGATTGCTCCAGGATGATTTGTATTTTTTTCCCTGTTAACTTCCCCATTGCTGTTACAGCAATGATGTAGCATTGTCCCCTTGCTGCTGAATCACCCAATATTGCCTCCCACTATTTGAAGGGAACCTGAAGGAAACTGAGACTTTTAGGTGACTAAAATGTGAAAGAATCCTCACATTTAGAAACTTTGTAAAAAACATAGCTTCCTTGGTGTGTGTAAAATCAGTAGACAGCAATAAATAAGACTAAAATTGAGCAACAGCCTTACTTAAAGAAGATTAAGCAGAAAAAGGAAAAAAAGGACCTCTGTGCACATCTATCTAAAAGATGTGTGGATTTTTTAAAGTATTGTTTTGGTTTATTTTCCTTTTGCACTCCAACCACAATCTCTTCTTATCTTAGCTTTCTAAAGCAGCAAGATTTGAGCAGTCATGATGTCTTTCTCTCCTTTTACCTTTGGAGACCTACTAGCTTGATATCATACACATTTGATTACAGAGACATTTCATAGCTTATAAAACTACAGTGATTTTTTTCAGAAACAGCTGGTGGCAGAAAGAGAGTATAACTGTTCCCACTGTGGGAGAGACTGTCTGCGTTACTGCACACCATGAAGTTTACCCAGTCTGACGACTTAGTCCCAACAGGCTGGAGCAGTTTTGATCAAGGCTCACACCTGTACGTTTGACTACAGGCAGCGCATTGTCACGTCTCGTGCTCTTGTGGGCACTTGCTCACCACAAGCAGTAAGGCCTTGTCTACCTGCAAAGCCTTGTGGGCAGCTAAAGAGTAGCAGGTCAGTGTAGACACTGAAGAATTAAAAATTATATTGTAGAAAGAGGAAGTAATTTTGTTTCAAAGATTATGTCATACATTTTCAGCTTGACGCTTATGAAGAACCTAGATATTGAGGTGATTTTCTTGACAAGAATTAGTAGACTGAAAATGGAAAGTCTGTGTAAGCACAAAGACTTTGTAAGCACATTATCAAAAACAAACAAGCTGGGCAGTTTTTTTTGTTTTGCAAGTCACCTTTGAAACAAGGACATGTTTCAGCCTTCCATGACTTTGTTGTTAAACTTTGTTTGAACAGTTAAAATGCCAAGTAAATGTGTGTAGACTTTATAAACTCATCCAGCTGGTACCTTTCTTATTTTAAATTGCCTAGTTCAAATAGCACAGAATTTGAAAATTCTAATTAAATAAATGAAATCACATTTGGCTTAGCCCCCAAAACATGAGTTAACAGCAAACTAGAGCAAACAATGAGCAAATGCTTCCCACACAATTTTATTTATATCTTTCTTGAAGACCATGAGGATTTAAATAAACAAAAACCTAGTGAAAAACATATTTTAAAATCTGGAGTGGAATCTCATTAAATCTGTGACAAAATATACCCGTTTAAACAATCCATTCAGTTCTTGTCAGTGACTTCAGGTTGTTACAGTAGGAGAGCAGGAAGAAGTGTGGTGGTTTCAGCCTTTGCCATGCGTGGACAACTTCTGTAGTCATAATGGACCCTTTTTATGCCTACGCGCATTTCTTTCTTAACAATGTGAAAAGCAAATTCATGTTGTGACTGGGAGTTTACATTGGTTTTTTGTCCCATGGTAAAAAGCAACTTGCTATTCTATTTTTTTCGGGCTTTTAATTTTGAGTCTTCATATGCATGAATGCTGGCTAACTGGCCATATACTGAAAAAACATTCATTTTACCAAATACCATAATAATGACACTGCATTTTCAACCTGCTTGTAGTTTTATGTATGCCCAAACTCAAAGCAGCAGATCCATTCCTACTAAAAAAGCAGACAGTTCTCTTCTGCCTGTATAAAACTACAGTATTCTCTATATAATATGTACTATAGTAATACATTAATTTAATAAAGGTATATATTTACAATTTTAAATTAACATAATATACATAATGTATAGCCTTTCTTTTATATAATATGAATATAACATTATAATATTACCATATTCACGTGTTCTGCTTTTGTATTATATAATATATTTTAATTGCTTACATTAATGATGATATACCTTGCATATTTTTTACTTCAACAAGTAGTCTACTTCCTTCTGCGTTTCATTTGGATGATGACTCTTTTCATATGAATATATGTTAAACTGTCTATGCATGTTGTATTTGCTCATGTTAGGACAGTAGTGGATGGTGATATTAGTACAGTAGTGGACAGCAAACACCATAAATTGGACTCGCTCTTTGCATGTATATTGATAGGCAGTGTTACCTGCCAGTTACCTCATCCCATGGCTCTTAAGAAAATTTGGAAGAAGTTACCATTTGGGATAATGATGTCTATATCCGTTTGGGCTGTGACTTGTATTTGTCTCCTATAGATCCAGAGGAGACATTTCTGCTCATATTTTGTTAACCAGTTTTGCTGAAGATTAATATATATCATGCATGCACAGCATAATTTCTGACTTAGGTTGCTGCCTTGAAGTTAGCATTACAGACAGGGCATTTACAAAAGCTGTTAAGAGTCTGTAGCAATGTTATAGCAGAAGAGTGCCTGTTCTTAGCATCCTAATTGGGAGAAACAGGTGGTCAGAACCTATGGCAACAGAGCTGTAATAGACCAACTTAAGTTCTGGAGAAACAGATTTACCTTAAAAGCCTGTTTGATGCCCCATTTAAATGTAAGCTATTAAGAAGTACTTAAAATCAATGAAAGGTTTCTTTTTGGTACTTCTGCAAATTGTGATTTCTTAAATTTTGCCAAGTGTGTCCACCTTGAACAGCACAAGTGGCTTTGTAATGGGGAGATTGACTGACTGTGTTTCTAGTGCCTTATAATTGAGCAAAACCACACTATATTTGTGATAATGGACAGCAACATACACAATTCAGCTGGATTTTAAGATTAAATTACTCCTGGTAGGCCTCCTTGCAGCCACCCCTGTAGGTACCTGTGAAGTCAGAGGTACTCATGAGCACAGTTCGAACATGCTTTAGTGGCTGAAATAATCTGAATTTTTTTTCCATAAAATGCTGTGTATAATACCACCAAAGATAGGTTTGTTTTGAAGTCACTGCATTCAAAATTTGAATGGAAAACTTCTGTTCAATTTTGCAGTTTTTATGTGTGGTTACCTATCACTGTGGGCTTTTTTGTTTTGTTAATGGGGTTATGCAGGGCAGTAAGTGCAGTAAACCAATAATTCCATAATGTTTCTCTTTATTTATTTTGCCATCTTGCTCTCACCTCATTTTATCAACTGTTTCAAGGGCAAGCTATGACTTGTTGCTCACATAACAGTGTTGTGTAGCATGGCCCAGCAAAACACTCATCCTGCAAGTGCTGCACGACAAAGCTTGTAGATACTTCTAGGGGACTCTGAAACTGAAATGCATATTGCCAATAAGATAATTTAAATTATTTTTTGGTAGCATGGGCATTTTGGAGCCTCTAAACATACACAGGTATGATTACAGTCCTTGCAGATTTGGATAAGTAGATTGACTGTGTATGCTCTTTCTATGTATGTGTACACCAGCTGCAGATGTATGCACAGTGAATCTCACCAGGTCTTAAATTTCACATTATTTAAAAACAGAAGAAAAAAAAAAAAGTTGTTAGACATGTATAGTATCCATTAACCCTGGTGGTTCTTTAAAATAGAGTGATATTTGACACTGTGCATTCTAACACCATCATTCATTGGTTATATATTAATTAAATCAATGTATATGTTAAAAACCACCAGGTGAGGTTACAGTTAAGTTTCTGAAATCTTTAGCAAAAGCTGTTTTATTTGTGTATGATCTCTGGATTGTGTAGATTAGAAAGTGATTTCATTTTGAACTGAAGAATGCCTCTGAGTGACAGCGTTCAGTGAGCTTTGCAGCAGAGTAACTGGAAGAACAAATAATTCTAACTTTATAATCCTGCAGCCAGTCAATGCTAACCTAAATGTTAGCACAGTACGAGCCTAGTTAGCACAGTATGAGTCTAGTTTTGTAAGATAATATTTTATTCTGCAGTGAGCAACAAAGTAGTAAAAAATCAGCTTCACTTT
This sequence comes from Brachypteracias leptosomus, assembly GCA_013401335.1. NCBI lineage: Eukaryota > Metazoa > Chordata > Aves > Coraciiformes > Brachypteraciidae > Brachypteracias > Brachypteracias leptosomus. The sequence continues at coordinate 17,851 of VYZX01023006.1, forward strand.
TTTAAACTATTGTTAGACTGTGGATTATAAAAGCATTAGCCATTTTCATGTGTCTATACAAAAGTAATTACGATTTGATGTATTTTATTTTCATATTTCTAACTTTTACTGTGGAAGGGAGAATGTTGTTAAAGAAGTTTTGCACCATTAAGGAGAAGAATATTATCTTTGAATTAGAAAGACTGGTTTTGAAAACTCTGTGTTGGCACTTTCAGAAAGAACAAGTCAATTCATCGTTTTGCCCTTGTTGTTGGAAATCACTTCCTTTTTTCTGTCTAAAACTGTAAAACCAGATCTTAAAGTAGCAAGTTATTCATACATGAATTACTGTAATGGTACTTTTTTCCTATGACATTTCTTTTGTACAGTTCAGTCTCGACTGGAGAAGCCTTCTGGTTTTAGTGTCAGGCAAATTGCCATTATGCTACTTTCCATTCTAAATCTTGGCCAGAAAATGTAAAGAATTCGCAGAATCTTAATGTAGGCTTCTTTCGTTAATCTGTGCTCAGAGAATTCTTAAGCAAATAATATGTCAATGCAGTAAAATCTGTAAAATCTCTATTCTGCTACACACAGTTTTGTTGTTTCACTTTGAATTGAGAGGAGGAAGTTTGGAGCCTTTTATTGGAGTAGGATTTCATGTTGTGTGTAATCTCGTGGTGCTTCTGCAGTTTCCCTGTGTTAGAGCTAATTATTGTGTAGCCCTGGGCTGAGCTGGATCACATAACTAAGCCATTGATAAAACTAAACCACCATCTCCCTCCCCTCCAGGCCAAATGCAGTTTTTTATTGTGTTAGTCATTTGAGTCATCCCACAACAACATCTTTGCTAGATCTGGTATAAGTGGGGTGGCCATGTAGACAGGCTTGTTCTGGCAGCAGACTGCTGGATTAGAGATAATGTTGCTTCCTCCATGGTTGTTTCTTTCAGAAGGAGGCTAAACCAAAACTGTGCTATATGCACATGAGCTACCCAGGGTTTGCCTTTTCAAATCTTTAAGCAAAGACCTGTAGTTAAATCATCTAATTAACAGATGAGGATAAAGAAAACTTCTAGTTACATTTTCTCCTCTTGCATCCTTTGATGAAAGCAAGATCACAAATACATTTTCTCCCTTCCTTTTAGACATGGTGTCTCATATTAAAACAGTGTCTTGTAATAGAAGTAAAGCAAAGGGAGCTGTTAGACTAGTTCAAGCTTTCCCTTCAATAGCATGCATTGAAGGATACATGATACCTACTGTTAGACATTTAATATGATGGGCAGCTGAATGCTGTGGAAATGTAGACTGTTTTACTTTCCAGTAAGTAATTCACAAAATTTTATTTTGTAGCTTGCTGATAGTAGAAACATGAAAAACTGTTTATTGTACAGGTCATTTTATTTGCACAAGATTTTTGAGGTATGACTGCTGAGAGATTTTCTTTGTCAAACTTGCATGTTTCTTTGAAGATCATGGTGCTTTCTGACCCTAGTTGTCCTTCTCCTTGAGTGAGCCATCTCTCAGAGGAGCCTTCAGGCTTAGACACAAGGCCTTGCTGTCTCAACAAAGCCTGTTGGCTGGGAGACTTCTCAAAGGTTGTGGTCAAGAATATGGCACTCCTTAGTTTTGCTAGTTACCACTGATGACAAGGCCAGAACAATCACCCTCCTCTTTTTTTAATTATTATTCTGCCATTTTAATGGCTGTTGTCCTTTTCATTATCATTTATGAATAGGGTCTACAAATAGAATAAGTACAGGTTTGTGGTTGGAGGAGTTGGTGGCCAGGTGCCTCATTTCTGTCTCTCTGAGTGGTTACTCCTTCTCACCTGCAGCATGACCAGCATCCTTGGTGGAGTGCTGGCCTGTGCTTGCCTCCCTCCCGGCAGTGCCTGAGCCAGCTGGGCAGAGACAAAGAGCCATCATGTGAGGAGCAGCACATACTGTTGGGCTGACACCCAGCTTACTGCTTCAGTCTTCCCCAGCTCTTAAAAATGTATTTCAGAAAATAACATTCTTTATAAGATATCAAGAGGAACAACAGGACAAATGTTTTTGTCACTCATGTCTTCTTAGTATTAGCTAAAAGAAAGCGTGTTGTAATTATGACTGACATACATGTGAACTGTTACTACCAGTGAAAGAAATCTATTGCTGTGTTTTACAATAATTAATCACTGAAGTGAGAGAAATATTTTAATAACTGCAGTGATAATAGCATTACAATTATATAGTCTAAAACATTAACTTCTTGGCTCCTACAAACTGGATAAGTTTTTAAGTGCAGTATTTTGGAGTGAGGCAGTGAAGACTTTGATGTATTAGTGACTTCATGGATGATGCAAGCTCCTGAGAGTAACTGTGAATTGCAGACCTCTCTAACTTCAACAGATACTTACCACTGCTCCCAGTGCTGTACTCTAGCAGTGTAGAACTGATGCTTGTGTTTCATCCCACATGCGGTATTAGTGTATGCAGCTAAATCATTGCTCATACAGCAGTGATTTTTCCAAAACAGTGGTATCATTATGAACCTACTACACCACTTAGACACACATGAGTCTATGGAACTGGATAGGATCCACCCATCAGCTCCCTCAGTAGCCTTGGAAGTGCTCACCAAGCCACTTCCTGTCATTTTTCACCAGTCCTGGCTAACTGGGGATGTTCCAGTTGTCTGGAAGTTAGCAAATGTGGTGCCAATCTACAAGAAGGGCTGGAAGGAGGAATCTGGGGAACTACAAGCCTCTCAGTCTGACCTCGATACTACAGAAGGTTGAGCAGATTATCTTGAGTACCTTTGTGAGGCACGTAAAGGACAACCAGGTACCAGACTCAGTCAGCATGGGTTCATGAAAGGCAAGTCCTGCTTGATTAACCTTATCTCTCTATGAGAAGGTGACTTGCTTAGTGAGTGACGGAAAGGCTGTGGATGTTGTTTACCTAGATGTTAGTAAACCTTTTGACACTCTTTCCCACAGCATTCTTAGGGTCATGGTTTACTGGTGACCTGGCAGTGCTGGGTTAACAGTTGGACTTGATGATCTTAAGGGCATCTTCCAACCAAAATAATTCTATGATTCTAATTACTGTTTGTGTCTCTTAAAAATTGAGCAAGCCGAGCTGTGAAACAGATGCCAACTGTAGTAAACACTGCAAATACAGAGCAAAAATGGCTGTTGCCCCAAAGAATTCCCTTTCTCTCAGCATATCTTTATTTGTAGCTTTAGACACAGGTGTCGTTTCACTCCTGACTGCTGTATGCAACATTTGAAAGCTGACGTTTGAGTACTCTGAGAACAGGTGGAAGTGGGGCATTGGGAAGATGATACACCCTTAGTAGTTACTGCTCTTCTTTGACTTCTGATCACCTGTGCTGGCCTCAAGTGAGGCAAAGGGGTTGTTTGAAAAGCAGTCTTGATTGCAGTCTTCATGAGCTGATACCCAAAACTTTTGCTTTCTGGTCATTTTGCAGGCTGCAGCTTGCACTTATCACATACACAAGTGCTGGCTGCTGGTAGACTGATCATACCATGCAGTTGGAGAGTTTGGAGACACATATGCATCAGTGTGGATTTATGTGTATATATGTATACTTACAGAGTGGAGGTAGAGTGAGTACAATTTCAAGTATGGAGTCAAACTCACCCTTAGTTGGCTCTTCACACATTCTCAAAGCATTTATTAGCATAATAAAACTGCAGGTGATATGAAAATATATTGTGTGACCCAAACCTGAATACTATCAGGTTCAGGAACTTTTTTTAATTTTCCCGAATGCATATGACTCTTCCTGTCTCATTGCAACCTCATATTTGCATGTCCAGTTTACTTACTTAATATGCTGCTTTTTTTCCTGGTGACTCCCCAGCACCCATTTAAATTTCTGTTTATATTTTGTGTTTACAGTTTGGAAGTATTTGTTTAGAACAGAAATTTTACATCGTCCCTGTCTTCATGGCTGCTAGCACATTTACTATTAATGTCCCTTGTTAGATGTGTTTATGTCATCTTGTGTTGTCTAATCTCATACTTCAAAACAAGTACTGAAACCTGTGAGTTTCTCTCAAGCCCTTAGCCAGTATTCTTGGAGCACTGCTGTCTGTTTAGCATCAGGCTTTGGGCAATGAAAAAGAGCATTCATATCTGCTTTTCCCCACCTTTAAGGACAGAAATAGATGTAGCACAGCTTTGTGCAGCATCTTTGATCCAGGCTCTCTTCACTGTTTGAAAACTAGTTTTGATCATGGGAACATGGTCATAGACTGAAGGTCTTTTCCTCACTCCAGAAGCTTTAAATGCATGGGCAGGACTTTACAGAATCTGTAGATCTGGAACTGAAAATCTCTGAGTTTATTTTTATGTATTCTGTCCCTCTGGGAATGGTCCATTAGCAGATATTTATCCCAGACATGTATTCAGCAGGAGGTTTCCTTGAACTAGTGTGCATTAGGAGGTGGCTCCTTCTGTTTCTTTTCCCTAAGATACTCATTAGGCTTTTCTAGAGCTGTCATAATTCTGCTTTTGTTTTTTAAATACATCTTAGTCTTTTGGGTTGTCCAAACCAATACTAGATGCTCACATCATTAAATTCAGAAACCAGGAGAAGTTTCTGCAGGTGTAGTTAGACTGGAGGGGGCTTGCTCATCCTCAGCAGCCTGTGAGGCTGGGCAGCAATGGGAGCTGGGGGATGCTGGATCAGGTGCTGAGGGTGATGGTTAGATCAGTGAGGATGGAATTGCATGGTTCATGGGGTGAGATGGGTTAGGAGTTGTGGGCTGGGAGGCACTAAAGGTTACCATGGGACGTTGAGAGAGGTGATTCTGCCCCTCTACTCTGCTCTTGTGAGACCCCACCTGGAGTATTGTGTCCAGCTCTGGATCCCCCAGCACAAGAAAGACATGGACCTGTTGGAGAGGGTCCAGAGGAGGGCTACAAAGATGATCAAATCTCCTATGATTACAGGCTGAGAGAGTTGGGCTTGTTCAGCCTGCAGAATAGAAGGCTCAGGGGAGACCTTATTGCAGCCTTCCAGTATCTGAAGGGGGCCTACAAGAAGGTTGGAGAGGGACTTTTTGCAAGGGCCTGCAGTGATAAGACAAGGGATAATGGGTTCAAACTGGAAGAGGGTAGATTTAGTTTGGAAATTAGAAGGAAATTCTTTACTCAGAGGGTGGTGAGGCACTGGAACAGGATGCTCAGGGAGGCTGTGAATGCTCTATCACTGGAGTTGTTCAAGACCAGGTTGGATGAGGTCTTGGGCGGCCCGGTCTAGTGGGAGGTGTCCCTGCCATGGCAGTGGGGTTTGAACTAGATGATCTTGAAAGGTCCCTTCCAGCGTAAACCATTCTATGATGCTACTTGGGCATCTCTGAGCCAGACCCTTGTTTTCAAGAAGGGATGCACAGAAGGGGACACTGTCTGCTCCCAGTTTCCTCATCCTGTCCTCCTCCCCTCTTCCACTGTTGGAAACCTGCATCTATCATTGCACCCTCAACATCAGTGAATCTCTGCTCTGGCTCAGAGTTTTCCTCAAACGGGTTAAAATAAAAGAGCTGTAGACAGTAGAGAAGCATTTGGAGAAAATTTGGGGTGAAATGTGGTATGTTATTGTTAGTAAGACCACTTGAAAAGCCTTGCGAAATAACAACACTTTTTTCTAAGATTTACTAAACTAAGTCTTGTAAACTTCAGTAGATGCTGAACAAATTTAAAAAAAGACATTTTAGAAAAAATTATTGCTTCTTAAAGTAAAGCACATGGACTTTTTTCTGTGTGTTTAGGGAAGGTTCTGATTGTCGTAAAGTAAGCTCAAGTTTTCCCTCTCAACTTATTTTAAGATTGTTTAATAATTCCACACGCCATTTAAAGGCACTTCTGAAAAACAAGCAAGTTTGTACTTAAACTTATGTATAAGCTTTTGTCGTATACTGCTGACTTCTGGTTGTAGTCTGTCTAGGTATGAAAGGAAATTCCACTATAGGAGTAGTGTGAATCCATATGCATTAAGAGAGCAGTGTTAATGGTTGTAAGTTTTCCCCTTGGCTTCCTTTCCCTAATTATAAATCTTCCACTTTTTTAATAATAAAAAAAAATGCATGATGCATAATATGTCTAGTCTGGAGGGCTTTAGTGTTTGGTAATGTATGGTTTTTTATTGGTGTAAAATAATTTGAAAATTATACGTGCTCCAGAATTTAGCTATGCTTTCAGCTGCTGATGCTGTAAATTTCAGTGTTTTTCTTCCAGTTTGGCTATTCTAGAAATACCATCTAAAGCTGTTTCCCATATCACAACTGAAGAGTTGTCATGTTTATTTAACCAGCTCCATCTGGCTCCCAGCAAGTCCCAAATTTCAAATTTTTTGCAGCCATGCACGGATTCCTGCCACGCAGAGAAAATTTTTGCTGAGCTTGGTTTTGTTTGTTGCAAGAAGTGTCCTTTTTGCAGAGGAGAGGATTAAGTATTTTTCAGATCATGCCCTACATCACAGTTTCTTCACTCCTTAGAGGAGAAAATACAGTTCTTTTGGCACGATCCCACTGCTGGCACCACTGCCTGTGGAAAAGGTTTTTCAGTGGTGTTTTTTTGGGCCAGGCTGGACATGATGAGGTCAGTCTGTTGAAGCAACCAGTGACAAGCTTTTAGCCACCACGCTGGCATGCTGTGGGGGCCAGGAAGGTGTGGAGCCCTGCCACCGGGTTCAAAGTGTGGCCTCTGCTGCTCAGATGCCAGTGTCCTCAGCCATACAGTCCGTGGTCTATGCTTACCTTGCTAATAACCTCCCTGCCACAGTTTAAAAAAGAAAAGGAAAACTTTTGTGTAGTCTTTCTGCAAGTACATCACACCGGGGGGAAATTCCTTGTGCTTGTGGCTGAGAGCTCATACCAGGGCTGCAGAGGGAAGATGCCACATACAGCACAGCCTAACTGCAAAAGAAGCAGAAAAGTATGATTTTAAAAGTAGAGAAGTAGTGATACCAAAGGTGATTTCCAAGTGTTTGCAATTAACAACAGTTAACAAGTTGTTGTTAGGAGTTGAATGGAGAGAGATCACCCATGTTTCTCTGATTTTGGGAGTTCCAAGTTTTATTTATAATTCAAGACACACACCCCATTTTGTTTCAAAAGTGAAACAAACTCTTTTTTCCCCCAAGTCTGCCAAATCATCTGATATTTTGACTTGCTTCTAGTAAGACCATACCTTGACCCTCCATTCTACCTGCCTGCCTGGTGAGAGGTGGGCTGCAGCAGACAGGGGGGACACAAAGCGCCTGGAGCAGCCGTGCTCCCCGGTGCCTCCCAGCCTGCTGTGCATGCAGCACAACCAGGTGAGTCCATGCACAGGGTCGTGCTCCAGGTCTGAATTGCAGAGATGTGTCAGGGCAATGGGGAGGAACAACACATTTGAAATGGCTTGTGAAACAGGGACAGGAAGGAAAGGTACTACTGCTGCTGAGCTGCATTTTTACTGGTTAATAGTATTTACTATATATGTGGATCCATGCTGATGAGAAGACAAACCTGCTTCCCCAGCACAGAGAAGGGAGGTTTTCCCCCCGGAATATATGGTCAGCCAGGTATGTCTGTTAGCTTGCTGGCTGGTGACACTGTAGGGAGTACAGAAAAGCATTGCTTCAAGGCATCATAAAGGAAGTTGTCAGTGGACTGTAGTCACATGTATGTTAAGAAGTGTAATCTGAAAGGAAAGTAAATTAAAACATTACAAATAGTTGAAGAAACAAGTAATCATAAGTGTGATCATAAAGGATGTGAAAAATGTCCTATCACTAACGTCTGGTGAGAAGACAAAACATGTATTAATCTGGTAGGTTTTGGTTATATGGATAAAATAGATATGCGATATTTAAAGCAAAGATGTTGCTCTGTGTGAAATAAGTCCAAGATATCTTGCTGCTCTGTCATTATATCAGACTGCTTTGGGTAGGTCTGTTCTGGGTAATATTTCATTTTTGTAGGATGTATGTGCTTTAATTAGCTACTTGGAGAAGGAAGATTGTCAATTATTTTCCTATGGTTTTTTTCTAGTTCTTGCATTAGATTTACCTAGATGTCTGCAACTTGGAAATAAACTTTTAGATTTTCTAGTACTTGTTAATTAATTCTGGGGCATTGATAGTGTAAAAGCAGAATGGTGTAGTGGCAAGATTTTGTGTATTCAGATCTCCTTTTTATGTTTCACAAATACTGGGAGAAATGATGTTTCACAAAGTCCAGTTTCTTAACGAGGTTATTTTTCTGGTGTTTGTATAGACTTAAATTGATCTGACTAGTTTTCTAGTGCTTTCATGTTTTCCTACTACTGGTATATTTATCATTTACTCCATGAAGGACACCATCTGATTTTTAAGATTGCAAAACAGGCATGTGTTACTAACTTTGGCAAGCTAGAGCCTTAAAAATGTGGTGGGGTATTTTTAAGCAAGATTCACTGTTCAGTGATATTTTTTATATGAAGTTCTTATTTTATTTCTTTTCATATATACATATATATATGTGCATACATAAATATATTTAGAATGAGCTTTACACAAATCCTTGTTGCTATTTAAGTACAGTAATTGAGTCTACATTGACCTCACAGTTGAACTATTTTGTTTTGTTCTTTACACAGGAGCCCTTACCAAAGTAAAGGAGAGTAAGCGGCATGTGGAAGAGGGGAAGATGGAGCTCCAAAAAGCTGAGGGCATTCAAGAACGCTGTAACATTATTTCTTTTGCGACTCTAGCAGAAATTAATCATTTCCACAAAATTCGTGTGAGGGACTTTAAGTCACAGATGCAGCATTTCTTGCAACAGCAAATACTTTTTTTTCAAAAAGTGACACAAAAGCTAGAAGAAGCTCTCCACAAGTATGACAGCGTGTAATCTCTGAACTTTGATTTGTGGACTTCCCTCAGCATGAACGTGACCCAGGTGGCAGAGCAAATGCTGCTGCTGAAGAACTGTTGCCGGTGGTAGACAGTGGTACAAGGATGGTTTTGTCTTCACCTGGACCCCTGGTTTAATCTCCGATTATGTAGAAAGGAAACAGTTATAGGGCTATGTAGTAGAAACAGTACCACGCATTGTAACTAAGTTATACTGTGTATGCCTCCACTACCATTGTAACTTTTTTGAAATAATGAGCATACTATTTGCCTTATTGCTTTTTGAAATATGGTATTATAGTGCATACTTTGTAGACCTCAAAACCCTTTGGGTCTTTAAGGAAGCTGGCTAGATAAAAGTCTGCTTCAGATGCCTTTTTACTTTCCTAGATTTGGATTTCCTGAATTCAAATGATTCTCTGTTTACAGACTCCTACTAGAGCAGCTATGTGATTCTGTGCCTTTAGAATCTATTTTTCCTTTTCTAGTAAGTCACATTTTTATGATTGAATGAATGAAGGGTTGATGCCTATGATAGGAACTGATTATGAAACCTCACATTGACTGGAAAAAAAATCGGCTGCCATCCAGTTTGCACAGCAAGTAGTGTCTTATGACAAATGTTGACTCAAAACAGAGAACTTAAATCTATTCACACTTTCTCTGAAAATGGATACTACTTGTTACATGTACTAGGATGTTAAGCACGTATACAAAAATAGAACACTTAGTTCCCTTTCCGAAATGAATAATACAGTGAGGGTTGTTTGGGGTTTTTTTTAGTATACAGCATTACTGTGAGTGAAATTTTGAAGAGCTAGCCTAATAAATATGATGTATAACAAGGGGATATGAATACAAGCTCTATGGCTTGAACATTTTTATAAGTTTGAAATGATCTGCTCATTGTTCAGTTGCTAATTCAGTTTCAATTCAGATTTGCATTTACATTGCCAGTTGTCTGAGTTGAAGCTCCACTGTGATTCATTAGTTTACTAAGTTGCAGATTTTCAGGGATGTTCAGTAATATAAACAATCTGAAGTAAATTGTGGCTGAACTGACTTGGAAAACAGGTGGCATTTTTATGTTTGTAACACTCAAGAATTAACAATTGTCTTAATTTTTGTATAAATATTTTTGACAAGCAGGGTGCATTTATATATATGTAAACACTATCTTTTGAAGAGCTTTCTGGCTTATTTCCCTTGAATTAAGTCTGAAGTCTGTGTTTCTTACCTATCGGTTTCCTTCTTATAGGTCAGTGTGACAGAAGATTTTTATTTATCCTATCTTTTTTGTCCTAAACAAAAATAACAAAACCCTCAAAGGAAGCAAAATGTTTACTTTTCTGTTCTTAGTTAAATTAATCAAAGATAGCTTAAACAAATGAAAGCCTGGAAAAGGAAGTTAAGCAACAGTTACATTTCAATACAAATCATTCCTCACCTATGCAGCAGAAATGTGCAGTTCTTTTGCTCAATCATGTGGGTTTCTGCAGCTTACCACCACACCTCTGTTTTAAAGGAGTAAGTGTAATTTTGGCTTTAAGATTCCTCCCCAGATGCCTGGAGATTGCGATTCTGCGCAAGTTGTGTTTGGCGGTGCTTTCAGTACATACCCAAAGAAGTAATATACAAAATAATGAAGAGGAAAGGACAATCAGTGAGGAAAGACTCCATCTCTATGATATTAAGAGTACTGCAAACAACAAGGTTGACCATAAAATAAGGACCAGAGTCATAGGGCCAATTTCCTCTTTATCTTCCTCATGGTGTCTCGTTCTGTTTTCAAAACTCACCACTTCCCCTACAGCTCTTCCCAGCAGTACTCCAGCTTCCCACATGTCATTTCATTACGTGAGATAGTGATGAGCTAGGTTTGATCTAAGTTATAGAATCATAGAATGTTTTAGGCTGGAAGGGATCTCTAGACATCTCATCCAACCTCCCTATACAAGCAGGGCCATCTCTACTTAGGTCAGGCCGCTCAGAGCCCCATCAAGCCTGACCTTGAATCACTCCAGGGATGGGTCTCCACCACCTCTCTGGGCAGCCCATTCCAGTGATATATTACCCTCATATTAAAGAACTTTTTTCTAATATCCAATCTAAATCTATCCTTTCCTAGCTTAAAACCATTACTCTTTGTCCTATCATTACAAACCCTTTTGAATAGACCTCCCCCTGCCTTCATGTAGGCCCCCTTCAGGTACTGGAAGGTCACTCTAAGGTCCCCCCTGAACCTTCTCTTCTCCAGGCTGAACAGCCCCCACTCTCTCAGCCTGTCTTCATATGAAAGATGCTCCCTTCCCCTGATCATTTTGGTGGCCCTCCTCTGGACATGCTCTATGTCTACATCCTTCTTGTGCTGGGAGTTCCAGAACTGGACGCAGTACTCCAGGTGAGGTGTCACCAGGGCAGAGTAGAGGGGCAGAATCACCTCTCTTGATCCGCTGGCCACAGTTTTTGATGCAGCCCAGGATGTGATTGGCTTTCTGGGCTGCAGTTGCACATTGGTGGCTCCTATCCAGTTTTTCATCCACCAACACCCCCAAGTCCCTTTCCACAGGACTGCTCACCAGTATATCCTCTCCCAGCCTATACATGGAGTTCCATGGCTTATGTTTGCTTAAGCCAGATACTGGGTTTTTTTCGAATGTCTTTGCAGCAATTAGATCAGATTACAATCAAATTAATTCTACATGGAGGTGTTAAGACCTGTTCAGAAATTGATCTTGGTCCATTTGAAGTATTGTAGGTGGTTAGTATTAATGACATGTACATGTCCAGGAGGAAATTAAGCTGTGATATGTATACATACAACATTATAGACAGGTACAGTTTTCCCAAATAAACTGTCATGGCCTTTACCTTGCTTTCTTGTTTGTGAATTTTTGGGGTGGAGGGAAGGTAGGGGTGCTAATTGTTTAAAATTGATATATCAAAAAAGTGTGACTGGAGTCCTGGATCTGAGTTGTTGCAGAGTTTGGAAAGGTTCAAATCTGCATCTATATTAGCATCTTCCTTTTTTCCTTGCTCATTCTAGAGATGGAGTTAAACTGAAATAAGGAGCCTGAACTCACATTAATGCTTACTGTACTATGTGAGAACTAAGGTTTTAATTTTGTTTGGAACAAGTATGACACTGACCACTCGTGACTGGTGGTGGGGTCTGAGATCCGAATGTACTCTTACAGTAAAGTGAATGTATATTGTGTGGGAATTTGGAAGCATCAAAGGAAATCTAACAGAATCCTTTAAATAAATAAATGTGGAGTAAAGCAAATTAGCTCTGTAGCATAATGTTGAATTACTTTGTTTTATTCCATTCCTGTAATTTGATTTTGATGTATCACAATTTTTGCATTCACAACTAGAAAGTATGTGGTATACTTGTTGGGGGTTAGAGAGTCTGAATTTAAAGCTGCAAGAAGGTCCATTGAGGTTTCTGTTGAAGTGCTGAATCCAATGAAAACTGTGGAATGAGCCCATCAGGAGAATATGTCTACTCACAGTCACCAACAACTGGAATGTGAATAATGTTTCTATTCAAATTTAAGGTTTATATTTAGATATTAACAACCTGGTTGAAATACTAGATCAGTTTGTTTCCTAGCCCTTTTGTTGTCTGATACTGCAGAGAAGACAGTTGCCTTTATTTATGAGTTGTGCATGTTTTCTAGATTCTCTGTACCAGCTTCAGAGTGCAGTGGCATGGTATACTCCATTTAAGAGTAAGACCCAGCTTAGAGGTCCATAGGAAAATTATGTGATGATGAAACATTCAAGACAAGTACCAACAAAATTTGAAAGAAAAGTGCAGAATGGAAGAGTATGTTGCATATAAAATTGGTATGTTTTTACACAATGTTAATCAACTGCCTACATTGAAAACACCTGCATTCTTCAGTGAAGCACAGGTGTCTTCCTGGTGAATGGCAAGACCCTGTTTGCAGTACTTCATTATTTTGTCAGACCTTCACTATTCCAGCTAACATCATCTGTGCTGGTTGTCTGCTCCAGCCTGAATTCTTCTGGGAAACTTAAATGAAAGTTGTTCAACTATTTCTCAGAAGGAGATCATAAAAGTAAAACAGGTTTTTTCCTTGTAAATTCTCTAAACAGTTTGGCTGGGAAGCTTTAGTTCTTTCATACTTTGGAACAGGGACCTGAAATTTGGCAGACTTCTGACCTTTTGCAACCCTAGATATGCCTGCTGCGCTGTCTGAAGAATTGTCCCAAATATTTTCAAGTTAAACTAAGGTTTCTCCAAGCTCTACTGTGCTTAAATTTGATAGATACATTTTTTGTAGCCCTGTTCTGCTCCAGGCAATCATGATTCTAACCTTGGTCAGCAGTGGCTATGTGCAACTTTCTCTGTGGTTGTTTTTCCCTTCATCCAGAAGGCGCTGAACCTCCCAGACCAAAAGCCGAGTAAAGAAGCTATTGGCAGGTTCTGGTGTGGCTGCTCCTGGCCACAGGAGGAGAGAAGCAGCAGCCTGGAATGCAGGTTAGCAGTTGGGCCTGGCAGCTATAGCAATGTGGAGGTTAGGGATGGTCGGGGAAGAACACATGGGGATAAAGATCAGAAAAGGACAGGGACAGAAAGCTCTGTGACTACAAAAGCCAGTTTCTTCAGTCCCTGATTTCAGCTTTGCTTCCAAAGCATCCAGATCCTTTAGCTGTTACTAAATGGCCATCTTGAGCAGGCACAAAACAGGTAACTTAAGTTCTTCTAGTTGTGAGGACAGCAATGTTTTGTTTCTCTCATTAGAAATTACTTTCTTTGCTCAATGGTAGCTCTGTTGATGAGCTGTAGATTTCAGGGGAGAAGGAGATGCCGTGATGCAGGTTCTGTGAGGCTGCACCGTGGGTATCGGTACAGCTCCATGTGTTCTATTATTTGTTTTTTCCTTGGGGAGGGAAGAGGAAATCAATGTAGGAAATTGCACACACACACACAAAGCAATACTAAAAAATGCTAAGATTGATCATTCAGTAAAAAAAAAGTTAGGAAATTTCAGAATTAATGTTGCCTTTATGACAAATATATCAAGGCATATCATGATACCTGGGAACATACCAGTTTTTCCACCACTGCCCTGCCTGCTTGAGTGCACAGGATATACAGCAGTCTCCCAGGCAGCTGAGGTGCAATCTGTAGAATCCTTACTTCTTTTGCAGCATCAGTTGTACTCTGCACATGAGAAAGAAAGGCATCCTGAAGTTCAAGTAAGGGTCTCCCTCAGCCTGCAGAGTGGTGCTCAGAGAACTCAATTCTGTCCCTCCTGTACCCAAGTTCTTCTATGCAACATAAGCCACACAAAATAAATAATTTATATGGAAGGTGTGCTCTCTATTTTGTGAAGACTTCAGTTTAAACCCAGGACTTAATCTGAAAAAAGTGCTGGGCATTCACAGTTTTTACTGAAGGTAGTGGACATTCTGCTTTGAACAGAGAAAATCCTACAAAGTAAAAAGTTCTCTGGAAAAAAATAAATCAGGAATTCACTTCTTTAAGTAGACCACAACAAATTAGAGAGCACTTGTAATCTATCAGCTGCCATAGGGGAAAAATAAACCCAGCTCATTTTCACAGAATCATAGAATCAGAATGGCTTAGGTTGAAAGGGACGCTAGAAATCATCTAATCCAACCTCCCTGCCATGGGCAGGGATGCCTCTCAATTAGACCAGGTTGCTCAAGGCCTCATCCAACCCAGCCTTGAACACCTCCAGAGAGGGGGCATCCACAACCTCTCTGGGCAATCTGTTCCAGAGTCTTGTCCCCCTCATACTGAAGAACTTCTTCCTAACTTTCTTCAGTTTAAAACCATTTCCCCTTGTTCTGTCATTGGACACTCTTGTGAAAAGTCCCTCACCAGCCTTCCTGTAGGCTCCCTTCAGGTATTGGAAGGCAGCTATAAGGTCTCCCTGGAGTCTTCTCTTCTCTGGGCTGAACAATCCCATGCCCTCAATCTATCCACATAGCAGAGATGTTCCAAGCCCTGGATCACCTGTGTGGCCCTCCTCTGGACCTGCTCCAACAGATCTGTGTCCCTTTTATGGTGGGGACACCAGAACTGGACGCAGTGTTCCAGGTGGGGTCTTGCAAGAGCAGACTAGAGGGGAAGAATCCCCTTTCTTGACCTGCTGGCCACCCCCCTCCTGATGCATCCTAGAATATGGTTGGCCTTCTGGGCTGCATGAGCACACTGTTGGCTCATGTTGAGCTTCTCATTGATCAACAGCCCCAAGTCCTTCTTCTCTGGGCTACTCTCAATCCACTCTGTACCCAGTTTGTAGTTATGCCTGGGATTGGCCTGACCCAGATGCAGGACCTTGCAATTTGACTTGTTGAACCTTGTGCAGTTGGCATTGGCCCATTTCTCAAGCCTGTCAAGATCCCTCTGGATAGCCTCCCTTTCCTCGAGCGAGTCCACCGCATCACACGTGGTGTGTCATCAGCAAACTTGCTGAGGGTGCACTCAATGCCACCGTCCATGTTGCTGACAAAGATGTTAAACTGCACTGGACCCAGAACAGACCCCTGAGGAACTCCCCTTGTCACTGGTCTCTACCTAGACCTAGAGCCATTGCTCACAACTCTTTGAGTATGACCCTCCAGCCAGTTCTTTATCCACTGGGTGGTCCATCCATCAAGTCCATGTCTCTCCATCTTAGAGATATCATATGGGGCGGTGTCAAATGCCTTGCACAAGTCCAGGTAGATGACATCAGTTGCTCTTCTCATATCTACCAGAGCTGTAACTCTGTCATAGAAGGCCACCAAATTAGTCAGGCACGATTTGCCCTTAGTGAAGCCATATTGGCTGTCAACAATCCCCTCATTATTTTTCTTGTGCTCTAGTACAGGTGCCAGGAGGATCTGTTCCATGATTTTACCTGGCACAGAGGTGAGGCTGACTGGTCTGTAGTTCTCTGGGCTTTCTTTGTTTCCCTTTTTAAAAATGGGATTTATGTGTCCTCTTTTCCAATCTGTGGGAACTTTACCAGACTGCAACAACTTCTCAAATGAGATGGCTAGAGGCCTAGCAACTTCAACTGCCAATTCCTTCAGGATCCATGGATGTATTTCATCAGGTCCCATGGACTTGTGCAACTTCAGGTTCTCTAGGTGCTCCCGGACCTGATCTGCACCTACCCTGGATGGTTCTTCACTCTTCCAGACCCAGCCAGTGCCTCCTGTGACTTGGGTGAAGTGGCTCAAGTGGTTACCAGTGAAGACTGAAGCAAAAAAGTCATTGAGTACTTCAGCCTTCTCCTTATCCTTGGTAACCAGGTCACCTGTTTCCCTCCGGAGAGGCCCCACATTCTCTTTTGCTTTTCTTTTTTCTCCAGAAATTCTGGGTTTTTTTCTCTTGGAATTTTGTGAATATAAAGTTGTTGAAATAGAGTATTCAGACATTGCTTTATAAAGGTTTAAAAAACAACCCTCAAACCCTCCTAAGGAAATTAGTCTTCAGAATGAGGTGTGAATATTTTGAGGGAAATAAAGGATGGAGCCATGTGTAGAGCAGTGAGGTGAAATAAACCTCTGGAGGTTCATTCAGTGAATGGAAAGAAAGGCCTTGCCAGAAAAATCATTTGTCATTGGAGTCCATTTTTTTTGTGCATATTCACAGGGAAGCTGAACTAGTCACATGGATTACCTTATTTGTGGCATTTCCTAAGTTTTGAGATGCTCCTTTTGTAATTTCAGTAATTTCTCAATGTAACACAGTGCAGTGTAGTACATGTGATATATAGGAACACAAATTGTGTAATATATCAAGTCACATAACTTCAGTATCCTTCAGACCCATGGTGTTAGCAGCAGACTTCAGGCATGCACTAAGTTAATTTAAATGCATATGACTTTTAGATACAGTAGAACTCTTAATTTTCTGAAGTCAGTTTCCATACTGACTGTCTGATAGAACTTCCACTTGGGAACTTCTTTTAAAACCAAGCCCTTCATTTGGTTCCACTTTGAAATCAAGGGAAATTTTTTTTCTTGACTCCACTGGGAAGAATATCAGTCTCTGCAAGTTGCAAATACATCCCTCCATCAATGCAGTAGTGTTCGAGCTGGAGTATTCCTCTCCTTTGTTGATTTACAATTGAAGCTAGTCTACAGGATTTTGAAATTGCCTATCTAAAAGTTCTTTCCTGTGATTTTAATAGAAATCTATTGCTTCTATTTTAGGGAATATGACATTGTAATTTGAAATAAAGAGTTGGAAGAAACGTGGGGTTTTTAATTTTTTAGTTTTAAAAGGCATTCCCAAGGAGAGTGAAAAAATTCTATGAGAAGATAAAATCAGGATTTTTAAATTCTTTCTTTTTTCACTTTTGATCCCTATAATTGGCAGTAACAGCTAAGTTTTTATGGACAAATAATGCTATATATAAGGAACAAAACATAAATGAACAAAAAAATTAAAGAGCTGGGTGAGGCAGTACAAAGTTCTGTTTGTAGTGAGTTAGGATGGCTGTATTTCTCACAGTTGGTACTGATTCACCCCCTGACATTTTTTAATATTCTCCTTTTAGAAAAAAAACAGAGTCATCTCTTCCATTAAAAATAAAGACAGTGAAATAATATAAGAGTATCCTCGTCCCTTCCATTTTTACCACTACTACTCAGAAGAGTTGTAGGAGACATCCAGTTCCTTCTCTAGACTTGACGGGTACTCAGCTGGCTTGATCTCTTTTGGGAGGGTACCACACCTATCACCTCCATGCCATCGCTTCTTAAGGTGACAAGGGGGAGGAGCTACAAGCGCCAGTTTCAGTTTCTTAGGCAGTTTCTGGACTAGTTGTAAACACACAAGCAATGTTGCAGAACATTGGTTGCGAAATATGAAGTGTTGGATACTCCGGTGCCATCCTGGCAGGGCTCTGCCACATTCAGTGGCTTTGTTTTGCTTTGCTCAGAGAAGCGTTGCAGACAAGAGGACTACCCTAGTTGTTAAATCAAAGAAACTGAGGACCATGCTGCTGATTCAATTGCCCTGTCAAGTCCATGCCAATTTTTGTCTATCACAACTAGATTTCACTTTATACAATTATAAGAAAAATAGGAAGCATTTTTCAGAGCTTAGTAAGTGTTGGGAATGAAAAGAAGGTGTTTGTTTCCATCCTTGTTCAGGATCTGTGAAGCAAGCCATATCAGAGGGAAAGTTCCTGCTGCCAGAGTGTTGTACCCATTCTCTGTTGTGCCCATGTGTAGCTACAGTCTCTGCTAGATTCATGCAAAGAAGACTGCTGATGTCTAACATGCTAGTGAAGGATTACTAGTAAGAAAATACCGTAAAATACCATAAAAAGAAACGTGGATACCATAAAAAAACCCCTATGAGTTCTCATAGTGGGTGACTCTCTGTAAAGGAGCACTGAGACGCCCATCTGCCAGCCTGGCAGTCACAAGAAGTGTGCTACCTTCTGGGAGCTAAGGCTGAGAGGGTGCCACAACTTGTGGAAAGCACAGGGTACTATCTATTGCTACTCTTTCATGTGGGCATGAATGACACCAAAAGCCAGATCTGGGCAGAATCAAGGAAGACTATAAAGCCCTGGGGTTTCAAGTGAAAAATATTGGTTCCTAGGTTTTCTTTTCCTCCATTTTACCAGTTAGAGGAAAGAGGGCAGACCCATAGATAAATAATCCAAATCAACTTCTGACTCTGTGGCTGGTGCCATTGTGAGAGTTTTGGCTTTTATGACAACAAGACATTCTTCAATGACTATAGCCTGTTAGGAAGGGATGGGATCAACCTGTTTAGAAGAGGAAAGGGAATCTTTGGCAGCAGGCTGGCCAACCTGGCAAGGTGGGCTTCAAACTGAAGGACTGGGGAGTGGGATTCAAGATGACAATCCCCATGCCGTGGCATCCAACTAGGGAAGAAGCTAGGCCAACTGGAGCAGTGACAAATGTTCCTTATCTGTCTCCCAAGATGAGAGCCAGAAGGCCAACCACCTCTAGGGTGTGTATGGCTATGGTGGATCTTCTTGAACCTCTCCAGCAAAACCTTCTTGCTCAATTACTTCTCTGAAATGCCTGCACACCAACACAAACAACAAGGGAGACAAACAGGAGGAACTAGATATCTTTGTGTGGTTGCAGGACCAGGAACTCATTGCAGTCACAGAGACATGGTGGGATAGTTCATATGACTGTAATGCTGTCATAGACTGCTACATACTTTTTAGGAAAGACAGGCCAGCAAGGTGAAATGATGAAGTTGCTCTTTATGTGAGAGAGCAACTGGAATATATCAACTGTGTTGAGCTCTGCCTAGGAGCGACTCAAGAATAGGTCGAGAGCTTAAGATACAAATTAATTACTTGGAGGAATCCCAGGAGTTAGGACTCTAGAAGGTAGGGAGGACCAAGAGAGCTGGTTAATATAATATACAAGCAACGCTCCAAACTCAATATTGGTTCATCTCTATGAGCAAGAAATTGAGCAAAGGAGGCAGGAGACCTGCATGGATGAGCAAGAAGCTTTTGGAAAAACTCAAATGGAAAATGGAAGTTCATGGAATGTGACAAAAGGGACTGGCCACTTGGGAGGACTATAGGAATGTTGTCAGAGTATGGAATTAAATTTGGCAGGGCATATCAAGGATAATAAGAAGGGCTTCTTCAAGTACCTCAAGAGTAACAGAAATGATGGGGAAAATGTGGGCCCGCTGCTGAATGAGGTGGGTGCCCTGGTGACAGAGGACACAGAGAAGTTAGAGTTCCTGAATACCTTCTTTGCTTTCATCTTTACTGCTAAGGCTAGTCCTCAGGAATCCCAGATCCTGGAGGTAAGAGAGAAAGNTAGGGTGTGTATGGCTATGGTGGATCTTCTTGAACCTCTCCAGCAAAACCTTCTTGCTCAATTACTTCTCTGAAATGCCTGCACACCAACACAAACAACAAGGGAGACAAACAGGAGGAACTAGATATCTTTGTGTGGTTGCAGGACCAGGAACTCATTGCAGTCACAGAGACATGGTGGGATAGTTCATATGACTGTAATGCTGTCATAGACTGCTACATACTTTTTAGGAAAGACAGGCCAGCAAGGTGAAATGATGAAGTTGCTCTTTATGTGAGAGAGCAACTGGAATATATCAACTGTGTTGAGCTCTGCCTAGGAGCGACTCAAGAATAGGTCGAGAGCTTAAGATACAAATTAATTACTTGGAGGAATCCCAGGAGTTAGGACTCTAGAAGGTAGGGAGGACCAAGAGAGCTGGTTAATATAATATACAAGCAACGCTCCAAACTCAATATTGGTTCATCTCTATGAGCAAGAAATTGAGCAAAGGAGGCAGGAGACCTGCATGGATGAGCAAGAAGCTTTTGGAAAAACTCAAATGGAAAATGGAAGTTCATGGAATGTGACAAAAGGGACTGGCCACTTGGGAGGACTATAGGAATGTTGTCAGAGTATGGAATTAAATTTGGCAGGGCATATCAAGGATAATAAGAAGGGCTTCTTCAAGTACCTCAAGAGTAACAGAAATGATGGGGAAAATGTGGGCCCGCTGCTGAATGAGGTGGGTGCCCTGGTGACAGAGGACACAGAGAAGTTAGAGTTCCTGAATACCTTCTTTGCTTTCATCTTTACTGCTAAGGCTAGTCCTCAGGAATCCCAGATCCTGGAGGTAAGAGAGAAAGTCTGAAGAAAGGAAGACTCTCCCTTGGTCAAGGAGGATCAGGTTAGAGATCATTTAGGCAAACTGAACACTCACAAATCCATGGACCCTGAAGGGATGCACCCACGATTGCTGAGAGAACTGGCTGATGTTGTGAAGCCACTCTACACCATCTTTGAAAGGTCATGGAGNCTGTGTTGAGCTCTGCCTAGGAGCGACTCAAGAATAGGTCGAGAGCTTAAGATACAAATTAATTACTTGGAGGAATCCCAGGAGTTAGGACTCTAGAAGGTAGGGAGGACCAAGAGAGCTGGTTAATATAATATACAAGCAACGCTCCAAACTCAATATTGGTTCATCTCTATGAGCAAGAAATTGAGCAAAGGAGGCAGGAGACCTGCATGGATGAGCAAGAAGCTTTTGGAAAAACTCAAATGGAAAATGGAAGTTCATGGAATGTGACAAAAGGGACTGGCCACTTGGGAGGACTATAGGAATGTTGTCAGAGTATGGAATTAAATTTGGCAGGGCATATCAAGGATAATAAGAAGGGCTTCTTCAAGTACCTCAAGAGTAACAGAAATGATGGGGAAAATGTGGGCCCGCTGCTGAATGAGGTGGGTGCCCTGGTGACAGAGGACACAGAGAAGTTAGAGTTCCTGAATACCTTCTTTGCTTTCATCTTTACTGCTAAGGCTAGTCCTCAGGAATCCCAGATCCTGGAGGTAAGAGAGAAAGTCTGAAGAAAGGAAGACTCTCCCTTGGTCAAGGAGGATCAGGTTAGAGATCATTTAGGCAAACTGAACACTCACAAATCCATGGACCCTGAAGGGATGCACCCACGATTGCTGAGAGAACTGGCTGATGTTGTGAAGCCACTCTACACCATCTTTGAAAGGTCATGGAGTACAAGAGAGGTGCCTGAGGACTGAAGGAAAGCCAATCTCCAGTCTTCAAAGAGCAAGAAGGGGGAGAAGACTGAGAGAAGGATCTTAGTGCTTAGAAATATCTAAAGAGTGGGTGTCAAGAAGACAGGGGCAGCCTCTTTTCAGTGATGTCTAGTGACAGAACAATGAGCACGAACTCGAACACAGGAGGTTCCATCTGAACATGACAATTTATTTTTTTTTCCCTATGAGGGTAACAGAGCACTGGAACAGGCTATCCAGAGAGATTGTGGAGACTCTTTCTCTGGAGATATTCAAAACCCACCTGGACACAATCCTGTGAAACCTGCAATCCTAAGCAAGCAGAGAAGTTGGACTAGATGATCTCCAGAGGTCCCTCGCAGTGCCTACCATTTTGTGATTCTGTGAAAGTCTGTCTACTCAGGCTCAATTACCTTCTTCAGCAGAGTCTTTAATTTCAAAAATCTAGCCTATACATTTTCTTTTTTTTCTTTTCCCCTTTCCACTATCTCCTGTGGCACACTTCTGAATAAACACAGGCTGCTGCTCTTAGACAACATGGGCTGTTCCATAAGCAACATCTATTCACAGTCTTTGTGCCGAAAGGCAGCTGGATCTCTGCTGTCAGGAGTCAGGGTGCCTTTAAGCTGAATTTTTAGTAGCATGGAAGTCAGATGGAAAATGGAAGTTGTGATGATACACATTATTGATTAAAAATGTGGCTGATGCAACACCCTGCAGAGGTAATGAGCTGGAGCTGTTGTCCTGTTCTGCCTGTCTTTTCCTCCAGGTGATTGTACGCGATGACACTTCAGTGTCACAGTGTCTGGAATAGGCAGTTTTCCAGGCTTAGCTGTCCACACCCCTGCAGCACACACAGTGATGAAGAAGTGTGATTGCTCACACTTTGAACCATAGTTAGGGAATGTGTTTCACCAAAAAAGTTGAACAATATGCATCCCCATGCCTTGGGGTGGAGAGGAAAAAATTTAACTGCTCACAGTAGTAACCAGATAAAGGGCAGACTCTGCACCTTGGAGCCTTGCTCAGTGTACCTAAGTGGTAAGAAAAGCCTATCTGGAACTCATTAGAGCATGAGGTTGGGAAGGAAGGAGGAAGCAATTGTCTCTTTCCTTGGAGTGTGAGCGCAGACTGGGGAGCCATGTGTTGACTGCCAGAGAAGGAAGCTGGAGAGTGCTGTAGGCTTGCCTCTGGACCACTCTGAGATCATGAGTGCCCATCCACAGGATGAAGTATCCCACAAAAGGCAGTTGTGGCCACTTTCTCTGTAAAATCTGTTCTTACTTGGTGTAAGATACAGCAACAGCCCTGGGAGGAGGAACCTTTCACTGTAAATGCTCAAAGCAATGGACTTCAAGGTCATCTCACAAACTCCCTTGGCATTCTGCCCTCAGAGACAACAAGGGAAAGAGGAGCCCTTGCTCACACTGACCACAGATGCTTGCTCCTGGGATATATGCACTTGAACCTCTGAGGCTGAAGGATCTGGAATTCCCCTCCACCTAGGTGGAGCTGCTTCACTGCTAGCCACCATAGTGTGCAGGAGGCAATGGCAGTCCCACCTGCATCAGTCGGGGCTGAGCTTTACCCTGGTCTTCAAGAGGACACACTGAAGGTGCCCACTCACCAAAGAGGACTCTGGACTGTAGGTCCCCAGGTTATAAACATGTTCATCTGAAGCTGTGTAGAAGGACATAGGCTTCCAAGGGGGCTTTGCTGCCCATGACCCCAGTGCTCATTCCTTCAGTGGCTGCTTCTAAATGTCCTTTATGCTTGTCACTCTGGGAACTGTGTATGCAAACTGTGCAGGAAGCTCCAATGCAGAGGTCCTGGTCTTGTGGACAACACACCTTAAATTAGGCTTAGAGAATCTGCATGTCTCATAAGGCTCTAGCCTTAAAGAGTTGTCTACTTGGACAGTAAGGAAAATTTGTCCGTATTAGATCTAAAGTAGATTAACTAAACTATGTTAAAGCCTTGTGTTTATGTACTTATTCAGAATTCATGCTACTTCCATTTAGCTTAATTTACCCAGCTAATGAATTAAAGCAAATCAAATTAAATTTACTTTAATTCTGAACAGAAATGCCCAGTGTTCGCATAGGGAGCTCCAATAACCTAAATTCCCATACCCAAGTGATACATGAAAACTAGTATGAAAATTCTTGCATAGAAAAGCTCCCAAATAGTTTGCTATATATTCTGGGATTTATATAAAATCTGAGCACCTTTTCTCACTCTTAACATCTTCTCTAAAAGGGGTTAGAGGCTAACATTGCTGTAGTCCAGGCCAGATTCCCAGCAGGAGCTGCATATCTATAAGAATCCCAAAACCAGAAAAGACAAGAGCAGAAAAACATGTAGCTATCACTCAGTACATGCTCTTCAAGCTTTCATGGTCCTCAACATTGCTGTGAAGACACTGCTTTGTGGACGGTCTGTGATGTGCCTTCTGCCCTTCCCACCGTACCATGCTGTACTTCTGATAACAACCCTCTGCTGAAGCACATTCCCATGGACCAGTCACCATCCCTGCTGCCTGGAGGAAGAACAAGCCTAACAAAGTAAAATAGGCAAAAATGGGCTGGTAGAATTAAACTGGTAGGTATGGTCTGCGATGGGTGTCAACTGACAAAGTTAGCTATGTGTTCGTGGGTAGAGATGTTTAACTTTTTCCTTATTATTGGTATGTCTCACATGTTCTGTCTGAAGCAACTCTAATTTTGTATAAATTTGCCATATCTATATATTTTCTACATTCACTTTTTACCCCAGTTTGGCAGGCTGCACTCACATTAAACATTCATGAAACCTTTTTTCAATATTTTACCTGTCAGATACTTCTTTTTCTCTTGTGAATAACTGTCACTGAGATATTGTTTCAGTGCTGAATTTGAACTCTTTCTTGGCTCATTTGTGATTCCTGCTCAAAGGTTTGCAATTCGAAAATAGTCTGACAGTGAGCAGAACCTAACCTCATCAATATGAAGGGAGACAACTAAGTTCTTGGGTTTTTTCCTTATCTCAGGGTCCTGATGAGCAGCAAACAGCCCAGAGCAGAGGTGTGTCCCAGATTGCAGAGAAGCCAATAGACAGCGTGCTTCAGTGAGCTGCAGAGGCTGAAAGAATTGGGCCTGTTCAGCCTGCAGAAGAGAAGGCTCCAGGGGGACCTTATTGCAACCTTCCAATACATAAAAGGTGCCTATAAGAAGGCAGGGAAAGAACTATTCACGAGGGTTTGTAGCAACAGGACAAGGGGTAGTGGTTTTAAGCTAGGAAAGGGTAGATTTAGGTTGGATATTAGAAAAAAGTTCTTTAATATGAGAGTGATTCATCACTGGAACAGGTTGCCCAGAGAGGTGGTGGAGGCCCCATCCCTGGAGACATTCAAAGTCAGGCTTGATGGGGCTCTGAGCAACCAGATCTAGTTAGAGATGTCCCTGCTTATTGTAGTGGGGTAGGATTAGATGACCTTTGGAGGGCTTTTCTATCTGAGATTCACAGACATGTGATGATTTTGCTACAGGCCATCTAAAGAAAAACAAGTTCTAGATTAAAGACCACATAAGTGCCTGCAAAGTGAACACTGACACACTTTTTTTAAGCATTTTGTCCCTTGGTGCAGTGTCCAGAAACTGAAAACCTAAACTGGGTTCAATTCACTATGATTGACGCTGAAGGCTTTCCTCTAGGAGAAGAGTTCATGGCTTCAGAGGTGTGTATTTAAGATAGGAGAGGGTCAATTATCCACACTTTTTGAAATAGACTCTGCACCTGTGTCAGTGCTTGATGAGTGTCACTGAGCACCTTGCTAAGTCTGCTTTGTGAAAAAGGTTTTTTGTCTTCTCAGCAGCAGGTAACATCTCTGTTTTAAGCTTGGAAGAAAACAAATGACAGGGACACATTTGCTCATCTCTTGAGCACATTTATTTAGGACCATATGTTAGGAAAGTGGCATCTTTTGCCAAAATGAAAATATTCAATTCATGTTGACAGCGGGATCTGCCATCTATGGTTTGTTGGATATTTATTTCCCATGCTGCTGGTGGGCAGCAGATGCCTACATTTCTATTACTGACAAATCCCTGAAAAAAAAAAAAAGGGACAAAAGGCTTAAAAGGAACAATAATATGCTGAAACATCTCTTCACTTAGATGACAATTTCTTGTCTTACCTAGAATCCTAAACATTAGGCAACATGTCTGCATACCTATATCTCCAGTTCAGTTCTGAATTTTTAGGTCATTTTATTATTCTTTTCTGCTAATTGGTTTGCCACTAGCAGACTTTGAAGTAGTGTATTTTTTTCTCTTATCATACAAGCTGGAAAAGTGCCCAAAGCATATTAGCTCATCAGCCAGCCATTTGTACCTGCTGCTCACCGTCTGCTACCACTAAATATATGCTAATGATGCTATCTGAATCTTGGGAGGACCGGGTTGAATTTGTGAATTGTGCTTATGCCAGGAAAATGAATGCTACTTACAAAGATGACAAAGAAAGCAGCTGCTTTTAGATGAGATGAATCACCACATTACATATTTCTCTGGGGTAATAAATTATATTTTCTCTCTTGAATTCATTTTTTAGAAGCATGTGGTTATATGGCAACTATAGCATGTGAGAAACCTTTCAAAGCCTCCTCAGATGGAACAAAGAAACAGCATCAGATTTATTTTTTTTTAATAGGCTTATATTTAAATACATACAATTCTGTTATAATGTGGGAGTTTTAGAGGTCTTTTCACATAATGTGTCCTAATTAGAAAACTGTAGCCTTTAAATCTTTTATACAGGTTTTTTTCTTTCTTTTAGTTATTATATACAAGGGTCTTTTCAGCAATAGTGAGCAATGCTCAGCATGTCTGAAATGCTTACGTATAAAATACATCCAAAGCAATGGAACAATATGTGAGCAAATCAAGCCAATTTGAAATTCCAATGTGGTGTAAAATAATGCAGCCTCTGTTAAAAATGTTTGGTATGAAAGGACAATTTAAACTAATTGTAAGTACAGCTGGAGTTTGAATTTGTTCAAACATTTTTGAAAGATGATTAAGGCACAGAAACAACTGGCAGAAAACTTAGGCACTGCATTTGACAAAGATGCAGATAGGAACTAAATGGAGGAGCAGAGGTGGGGATTGTTTTGGAAAGCGCTGAAGTTCTTTCTTTGGTATTTCTGTGGCACCAGGGCAGGCAATGCCCTTCCAAAGTGCTTTTTCCTGCACTATCCCATCCACTCAAATTAAAATAAGATCAGAAGAGGTGAAGGGAATCAGTCAGAGTCACAGAGCAGGCATTTTTGCCACCCTCTGTGAGGCAGGCTATGGGCATCCCATGGCATGGACACAGGTCTCCCCTTGACTGGCCACCCGGCTCCACAGCTCCCCATGCCCGGCAGTGCCATGGGCTGGGTTGGAAGACAGAGTCCGGGCTGCAGGGACTCCCAGGGGTCTGCAAATGAACTGTGCTGTCGTCCAGGCCCAGAGCTGGTGAAGCTTCAGGAACTGGGCTGGACCAGGGACAGGGCTGTCATGGGAATGCCAGCAAACACAGCTCTAGTTTTCAAGCCCTGTTCCCATGAAGTGTTCAAAACTTGCTAGACCAGGCAAACTGACCAGACAATCTTGTAAAACCCTTTTCTGCAAAGTCGTAATACTTTCTGAATAAGTCATAGAATTTTCTTTCATATGATAAACCACTGGAATTACAACAACATGAAATACAGACCTTAAAATATTTATATTTAGCCACAAAAAAATACTTATCCAATACCACTGGTCTAAAATATGTGCAGGCAGTGTGCCCAAGAAATGCAAAGTACGTCTGAAGGAGTAAACTTAGTACATAAGGTTCTGCAGGGGGTATTTCAGTCCCCCAAACATCCCAGACCTCAAGAGCACCTCAAGAGCTTGCAGTCATCTTAGCCCACAGTCACCCTGGCCACAGGAGCTGTACTTAACCCTTTAGGCACAGCACTGACACTCACTGGCATGGGTTTTAGTACAACCCAGCAGTTCTAAAGGAAAACTGAGCTTTCCCAGTCTGTGCACACACATCAGCGCTACAGGATGACATTCTGTGAAATGTGTCAAGTGCTGGGTAAATGTGTTGCTATTAGAGAGTGATTATGGAAACACAAATCTTTCCGGAAACAGCAACATTTTGTAACCCTGTAGCTCTGCAATGTAGTATTGCCTTCTAGCAAGAGGCTATGAGCTCTGCAGTGGATTTGCAAGGCCTCAGGACTGAGACTTCTCAGGTGTATGTCTGAATGGCCCTGGACCTGCCCACAGCAATTTCTCTAATTGCCCATGTGTCTATGGCTAATTTGTTCTACTTTTGTTTATTCTTGCATGGTACGACTGTCATTTCATATAGCTGGCAGTAGCACGTGGTGATGCTATGTTATGTTTAAGACTCTGACACGATATAAGGGCAGAGAAACAGAGGCCTGTTATGTCACCATGGGATTTGAGAGGTGGAGACACAGGGTGCACGGCAGAGGCATACAGAGATAGAGTGAAAAGAGATGAGGCAGGAGCTTGGCACTGGAGACAACTCATCAGGAATTAGTTTTAGAAATGTGAACACAGAGTTTTAGAAATGTAAACACAAAACTGATTTTGGAGATAACAAAAAGAAAAAAGAAATAATATCTAACAAACATAAATTGTACCACATATATTAAATACATTTGTGACACACAGCTGTAAACCAGCAAAGAAAATTAAAGGAGTAAAGCTATGCTGGCATACAAAAAAATTATCCCAAGTCCATCCTAAGGGAGGAAGAAGAATCCAGCACCATAAACATCACATTCCTCACACTGAGGGACTCCAGGGACTGATGATCATCTCTGTTGTCCTCTCCAGTAGTCCAAAGCTCCTGAAGCTCCAGAGGAACAGTGGAAGGGTAAGTATAACTCCAAAGAAAAGGATAGAAACTACTAAATTACCATTTTATTATTGCTATTATTGGGACATTTTCTGTACGGAAGTGCTCTAACTGCATTATTAGTTTCCCTTTTCCTGCAATAATAACATTTAGAGTAATAATGATTATTGATTTAGACTCTTAAGATTTACATTATAGTAACAATAAATTCTTGGCTTTATTTGCACATATAGCATGCTTCCTCTTTGCCCACAAAGAAGATTTTGAGCATAAAGGTGTGTTATTTCCTGCACAGAAGGAAAGGAAATGATTTTTGGCATCTCAGGAGTGCCTAAGCCAAGGCAGGCAAGCCCTCTGAGCTCAATGCCCCAGTACCACCACTGATTGCAGGGCTACAGCGGAGCTAGCACCCTTTAAAAGTGATTTGCCGGGTCACATTTTCCTTTGTAAAGACATTTGCAAACACTGTTTCCTGAAGAAACAATATGTCATAAGCCACCAGGAAAACCATGGCTATTGCTGTTTGGGGACCATGGGGTGGGCCCCTGCCTCTTGCTGAGTCCTGCTGGTCCCATCCCTCGCCCAAGTCTGTGTCTCTGATCTCTCTGTATCATCCCCACTGCTGGCCACTGACACTGGCCCATATCAGAATAAGAGTCACAGGGGAAAAAAAGACATTTAACTTCAATCATGTGGGAGGTAAGCAGGCATGATAATAACCTTGGCAGTCTCTGTCTACAGGAAGGAGAGGAGAGGGATTTAACAGCCATGGGAGCCACCTGGTCTTGACCTCAGAAGATAATGTGTTTTGTTGCTTTTCTGGTTCTGCTTTGAGAGCTGTACTCTGCATCAGTATCTTAAGGTAAAGATATTATTTTCTTATCAGTAAAGATATGATAAGTTGTGTCAGAATCACCAAAAGGAAATTTTGGCTGTGTCTGAAAGACTTGCGCTTCCATTTGAGAAACTATGTGTTCATATATTAAACCGAGTTCAACTGTGAAAAATACTACTGTGCAGCTGTAAACATCAGAGGACCAGACCCTTGCTTGAAATGTCAGAGAACAGTGGAAAAATCCTTACTACTTTGGCAGAAGGAGATGGATGTGGCAAGAGAGGTTTTCATTATGTATACCATCTGATCGTAGTTTTACCAGGAAATAACTGTATATTTATATTTTTAAAGGCAGGTTTCCAGTCTAATACTACTACTGCTGCTGTCCGCTGAGAGTGCCTGTAAGAGTGCCACATGCTGAGTGACTTGCCATAAAGAAATAACTGTGCTACCAAGCAAAGTGAAGGCTTTGCTCAAACGGATCAGACCAGCTTGAGGTAGGTACGTGGATAGAAGCATGCACACATGCAGCAGGGGCAGAGCAAGCTTGCAGTGAAATAACCCCATATTTTTAATAGCTGTTTCTGCTGCCTGAAGTCTCAGGACCACGACTGCAAGTTCTGAATGCCCTTCTAATCACGTATACCTCCATACATTCACCATACTTTGAAAATTGCTGCTCATGCAATATAAACTCCTGTGCATAACAATCATCACCAGCAGATGTGTCCTATTCTGGCTACATACTAACTGCTCCCAATGAAATATCCTACTGCATACCCGCTGCACAAGTCAAGTTTTCTTTTTGTTTTCCTCTAAATATACACATGGTTTAAATTTTTACTGATTTGCAGTTCTCTAGATTCAGAAGTTAATTACACCAACCTATACACTTGCCATGTGTTCTATACAGAGTGCTTTGAGAAAGTACCAGAATTAACTGTAATAGTTTCAGAACCTTCATTGAATGTAGTGGGTTTTGATGTAGTTCTCAAAAAAGTTCCACTTGCATTAGGATTTAATGCAAAGAACTAGAATACATGTCATCAAGCCTGAAATGTGTAATTTACATCTGTATTAACTTTAGAAAGTTTTACTCTCTGAATTGTTTTTCTCCAGGACAAAGGAAAATTTAAGCCTATCCTGTTGAATTAGCAGTAATCGGATTTAAAAATGGAATATTATATATATTACTATCCTTGTTCAGGATTTAAATGAGGAGGTTAAGAACAAGCATTATTCCTAATATAATCAATTTTTTCTGTTACGGC
This sequence comes from Brachypteracias leptosomus, assembly GCA_013401335.1. NCBI lineage: Eukaryota > Metazoa > Chordata > Aves > Coraciiformes > Brachypteraciidae > Brachypteracias > Brachypteracias leptosomus. Next base: position 48,312 of record VYZX01023006.1, read on the forward strand.
TGATATGAATGTATTTTCTATTCCTCATCCAAACAGGCCTCCAAATCTGCCTTTATTTAGATCCTATTAGTGATCTGGACAGGTGGGTAAAGTTATCATTGAGCCAAAATTTATGTCTTAACACTGAGATAAAATGATATGCTCTGTCCTTCTTCCAAATCTAATTCAAGGCAACTGCTGTGGATGGCTTCCGTATGTTTCCATTAGATTTTAAAGACTCCATCCCACACCCTAAGTTTTAAAGCCCTAGTGTGATTATCATCCTGATGCCCCAAAAGTATAAGAGAAGCAGCATTCATAAACGTAGCAACTAACACCTGAAGAAAAGAAACGAAACAACAGCTTATAAGTTTTGGGATATGCAAAGTCTTCCTCAGCTGCGTCTTTGGGACATAATGGGGGGAGTTGCATACCCAAAAGTGCACATGTTTTTCTCTAGTTGCTTTACTTTGATAAAAGACTTACTTCTTTCTTCCTTGTATTTCAAAGGTAGTTGCACACCTGGTGAATTTTCAAAGATGTTCATTTATAAGATACCATCAGTAAGAAAATTCTGTGTTCCTGTTAGGTGTAAAATTATGTGTTTGAATCTCAGCTAAAACAGAACAGAATTTGTTCTGAACAAAAGACAGGCCAGGGAGCTGACCCCACATAGTAACACCAAGTAAAATTTATGTGGAATAGGATGATGGACTGAGATGTCAATGTGCCAATCCATAGAGCCACAACTGAGATGTACAGGAGTATGAAGAACGGTGTGACGAAAACAGATCACGCCATAACATTCCACTTCATTGCGTTGCTAAGTTAGCCTGACTTTCAGTTCATAAAAATGTGCACTAGCCAGATACCTAAGTAGATATCAAGGATATGAGGTTTCAATAGTTACCTATTGCACATGTGGATAAGGATAGTTTCTTTAAAAACAGCAGCTTTCCAGGGCTAAATTCACAACTGAAGTGTGTTTTCTTGGGTTGGAGTCAGTCCAAAAAAATTGCAATGCTCCTTCAACAATGCAGAAACCTCAGGCTCTGCTCAATAAGCCTGATTTTACTTTGTCTGGGAGTCACTGAAAGAAGGGAGCAAGTCTGCTCCTGATAAGGGAGTTTGGGGTCAAAATCATACGAGCTGAGTCCAGCTCTAGCAGAGTAGCTGTGGATGAAACACAGCATTATTACTGGTGAAAAAAAAATACAAATGACACTAACAAATTATTAGACCTGCTTTGCACTGTTCATACCCCATTCCTCACATCATAATTTTGGGGTGAATTAAGAAGACTGTGACCAGCAGGTCAAGGAAGGTTCTCCTCCCTGTCTACTCCACCCTGATGAGGCCTTGTCTGGAGTTTTCTATCCAGTTCATGAGAAACAGGGAATGGCTGGAGGGAGTCCAGCAGAAGGTTATAAACATGATGAGGGGACTGGAGCTTCTCTCTTATGAGGGAAGGCTGAGAGACCTGGGTCTGTTCGTCCTGGTGAAGAGAAGACTGAGAGGCGATCTTGTCAATATCTGAAGGGTGGGTGTCAAGGGGATAGACCCAGTCTCTTTTCAGTGGTGCCCAGTGACAGGGCAAGAGGCAATGGACACAAATGGGAACATGGGAAGTTCCATCTGAACATAAGGAAAAATTTCTTTCATGTGAGGGTGATGGAGCACTGGAACAGGCTGCCCAGAGAGGTTGTGGAGTCTTCTTCTTTGGAGATATTCAAATCCCACCTGGATGTGATCCTGTGCCACCTGATCTAGGTGAACTTGCTTCATCAGAGGATTTGGACTAGATGATCTTGAGGTCCCTTCCAAGCCCTACCATTCTGTGATTCTGTGATCGTTGTTAGAATTATTAATAGGCATCTTAATAGACAAAGTGGAGGTTAACATTCAGAGCAAGAGAGAGTAGTCCCATTGGAGACTGAGCTGACCACACTGCGATGCCTTGCTCTCCACCTTCTCACCAAAGCCAGTGTAGGAAAGCAGCCAGATATGGTTAATGGCTAATTTACTAAGTCAAATGTTTTCTTATAGATACTTTCATCAAGCACATACACTTCCAACAGTTGTTCCTCGCAAAATAATTGTCCCTTGGAAATGTCTGTGGTTGCTTTAAATAGAAAGCATGCACCAAGAGAATCAGATATAGCAGGCTAAGGCAGAGCCTGAGGTATATGATGCTTTTAGTATAAACTGTGCTGACAACTAGAATGCATTCTTTTTCATGATGAAATAATAAAGAAAACTGTGAGGCCTTCTGAAATATTGCAATTAATGTACTGGGAATATTTCAGTGAAGCTTGAATCTTGTGGGGACTAGCAAATGTTCCATACAATCTAACCAGTTTCCTACATTAATAGACTGTCTACTGTCCAAACTGAGAGTCCTCTATGAAAACAGACACAGTTTTAAAGAGATTACTCAGCAAATTCTTAGGTTTTAACAATGAAATAAACAATATAGTTAAGAAACATCTTCCCAAATCTTTGCAGTGTTCACATTGCAATAGCAGACAAGAGCATCCGAGGGAAAATGGTATTCACAGACACCTGTAATAACTAAACTGGGTTTCTGAAAAACTGTACTGTTATTTCAGAGGACTTTATATTTTGCATGTGGGATACTAGCCCCAAATAAAGGGAAAAGCCTGAGATTTACATTGTTTATGGAATATGCATTTGATTTTATATCCTGGACTAAGAATCTATGCACGATTTGGAAAGAGACTGCAGGGGTGGAGAAGGAAAGAGAGGAAAGGAATATGATAAAAAAAAGTCTCCGAGGCAGATGTTATTCAAAACCACATTCAAGGACACAGCCATAGTACAAGGCTAGATGTGAAATGGCTGATGAATAAGTTCATTGCTCCTTAATGCCTGTTAAGAAATCACATTTTATTCCTGCCAGAAGTTGCTTAATTCCCACAAAGATATTTTTCCTTAAAACTTCTCCTCACTTTATAATCACTGAAATAAGAAGAGATGAAAATAAAGAAGTAGGAACCTTCCCTTGTTGAGGTGGCTGGCAATATATCTGAAATCAAAGAAGTTAATTCCTCAGAAACTGCAGAGGAACTGAGATTCTGAACCTGAATTTTTCAGATGGAAGTTCCCTAACCAAGAATGCTTCTTGAATTTTGCACTCTTGAAAACCTACTTTTGCATCTTTAATAAAGTGTTTGAGGATCTCTTCAAGTTAGATGTGCAGAAATATCACAGTGTTTGGCTGTGTTGTGCATTATATAGGGTGCTAGAGGGAAAAATTTTCTATAAAGGCAGACAAGTTTCTGTATATCTTGCATTAAGTAATTTTTTTTATTTCTCCCTCATTAGCCAAGCCTAATTTGCAGAGCAAATTAATACCTGTCCAACACACAGTTGTATCATTTAGATAATTCCTGCTTTTAAATTTGAAAGATAAAAGTTTCAAAAGTAACCTAATATTTACAGCTAATTGCAAACACATTCACTAAAGATTTTAAAACCTGATATTTGCCCTATAAAGTCACAGTGCCAGTGCTGAAGTTATTACTAGAAAACTAGATACTTTGGCTTGCATTTGTAAGAGACATTACTAAATCAAAACAGCTCTGGCCAAACTTGGGCTCTGCATTGAACGGCATTTTGATGTGCTCAAGTTGGCATAAGAAGCAATTTTTTTGGCCGCTTTCAGTCTTAGCTGGGGGAAATGAAAACTGTATGCTAGACACAAAAATCTCTGCCCTTGCAGGCAGAGATGGTCTCTTAACTCTTCTTGCCTTGTTCCTTTCTCCATGTGAAGCAGCCAGATGTCAGAGGGAGCACAAGGTGCTCCCCCACCATATGACAGCAATCTCTTCACAAAGGGAATGAGCTGATAATTTTATTATGAGCTGAAATGTGCTGCATCACAGGGTAGGGTGCATTACTGTGGAGGTGGAAGGACATCAAGGGCAGCTGTGGAGTGCCAGGACGTGCGGCAGGAAACGAGAGTGTCTGTTCCTCCAGGCTGGGCCATGGGCAGCAGAAGTAGGTCAGCCAGACACACCAGTGACAATCTAGTTTCAAATCAGACAAGTTGGAGTCCAGCAGATTTGCAGGTCAGGATGGAGTTTGCCTGGTTTATGGGGACCACCAGTCAAAATGGTGCCAGACAGACCGATTTTTCCCGTCTGACAGCAGCACTCCTCTTCCCATGGGAGCAGCAGCTGGAAGGGGGCTAGTGGGGGGGGCAGCCAGGGCTTGGCACAGCCCTGCAGGGGCAGCTGGTGGGTGCCCTTGGCACTCACTCACACAGCCCGGCTGCCCAGTGTCCGGGTGCTTCTGAGCTGGTTGCAGAGTTGGTCTGAGATGTTTGAAGAGAAGCAGGGTGAGGCTGCACTGACTGCACAAACAAGAGCTGGCACAGTTACCTGTTTCTTTAGCATAGAACTAATAAATGCAAATAATTATTTCTTTCCTTAGGAACAGTTTCTTTGTTTTAATAATTGATAAGGGAAATGGACCTACAGTATAATGATCAGTCACAGTTTTCCAGCTCAAAAACACTCATGTTTCAGCAAGCCACAAATGTCAGACACACAGGATGGATTTGTATCCCAAACTATGTCCCAGAGAAGTAAAAGCTAAATATGTTTTTTGAATTTTCAATCAAAGATAAAATATGCTTTTATTACTCTAAGTGCAGTTGAAGTGAAATAAATTAATGTGCAGTACCTACAGTTCCTTTGATTTGTACCCATCAGGGAGGGAGTGCCATAGGGAAGAGTTGATATCTGTACTTTACTGGTTTGGTTATCATTTAATCATAACTCCAAATAACAGTAATTTGAATATATTTCCATATATCTTATTTACACTTTTAAAGGTGAAGTGTGAAATTGAGTATCTGGAAAATTATGCTGCATATAACTTGAGAGATAGGTATGGTTAGATTTCCAAGTAGAACTAAAAGCAATTTCATGCTTAAGGTTCAATAAATTAACAGAAAAAAAGCAAATGCCAACTCAACAAATTGCACATTAAATTCAAATAGAGCCTTTCATGGGAGCACAGGAGCAGGAAGTCACCTGTAATGTGGACTTGGGCAGAGAGAAGACTAGAAACAGGCTGTAACATCTGCATGACAATTCAGCTGTCTGAGGAAAGAGAGCAATCCTGATCAGGCTTGTACTACAGAGGCAATCACATTGCCCCTTACATGTAAGTACTTGTTTCATGTCAATTAACAAATGCCTCACAATTTGAACTGTGTCTGTGTAGGGAAATCAGATGTTTTTACAGTAAGACACTGCAAAATAAGCATGTCTGCTTGGGCCTTATTCTCTCCACTACGTTTTGTGGTTTCCTTTTGGCCATGTACCTCTTCTAGTATCCACAGTGAGAAAGCTCCTCTGCTCAGAGCAGTGCTCCTACGGCACCAGAGGAGGAGAAGGAAGCAAAACCCAGAACTTAGCTTTTGTCTTTCGCTTCCTCTGCCCCCATGACCAAGTCAAGTAACCTCAACCTTTAAGGATGAAATTTGTTATCCTCTATCCAGAACACCTCATTTGGCAGAAGCAGAGTGAATAGTTGCAGGCTGGGTTACTGAGCTGTGTCAGCTCTCTGGTGGGTAAGAGGAAACCCCTCGATGGCCTGAAGTGTGTCACACAGGTAGAAACAAATCTTGGAAACACCTCTCCAGAGCAAAACACAGCTTCTTTGCATCCCCAAGCAGCCAGAAAGTTTTTGTACTTGCTCTCTGAATTGCTTCTTCAATCTTTGTCTCACTACTGCATGACAGCGCTCTGCCAGGTGCCTGAAATTTCTGACATAATAATTTCTCTTCAAGATTGCCATCATTTTCCAAATGACTCTCTCTATGTCTGTATCTTATCCCCAGAGCTCTGTGCAGTACCTGCAGAAAACCATGACGTGCTAAGTGCTGAATTTGGCTAAGAAAGAAGTTTATTCCAAGTGACGTCAATATAGGTCAGGCACAGTCAGGACTTCCCTAAGTCCATCCTCTGAATGCCAAAAACAATATACCCTTGACTAATTGAGGAATATGCAACACTCCTTTGACATATTAGAAGATCCCAGCCATTCAGAAACATTTGATTCCCTGAAAATTTGAAAGCAGAACAACGAGTACACTGGGAGAAATGTGAAATGTATATGGCAAGGACAGAACTAAATGCTTAGAGATGTGGTTTAGTGGTGACTTGCCAGGGTTCAGTTAATGGTTGGACTCGATTATCTTAGAGGACCTTTCCAATATAAATGGATTTCTGTTCTATTCTATTCTATGGTATGCTATGCTATCCTATCCTATCCTGCTCTGTTCTGTTCTCTTCTAAATATATTCACCACAACTATCTCAAAACAGCTTTAGTGTGCTGAGGATATGTGTGGCCAGAGACATGGAAAATGTCAAGAGAGTCTTGACACTTGCACTTCTGCCAGAGATGAGTGATGGATGAAATGAGGAAGCCCAGCATATTGGAGGGAGTTCATTTATTTCCAGTCTTGGAATAAACTGGAGGTTAACATCTTTATGAGTAGCTGGCTGTTGGCAACCAGTATAAAGCTGATGTATCAAGAGTGCCCTTAGATCAGATCTCACATACAAATGCTACCTCATTAAAGCAGCTCAGAAGACCTGTATTGGGTTTGCATGGCAAGATTTTGGTAGCAGGAAGCATATCAGATTTGTATCTATAGAGCAAGAATGTGGGTAGTATTTCCTTGTCTCCTCTCTAGTGTCTTTAACACCAGTTAAATCCTGCCTATGGTATGCCAACATACCCAGCTGAGCAAAAAGCTATCACAGTCCCTCTGAAACCACTAAAATTTTTCCAAGTGGCCATCCTAGTTAATATAGCATCTGGCACAAGAAAGAATCCATCATATAAGCAAAGATCAGTCATGTCATTGCTCAGAGACAGATGGGAGACATCCCCCTGCAGACTGTGAAAGTACTTTTTCAACAATAATTGGTCAAGATGAGAGGACTCAGCTGATGGTGCATTGGAACAGATGAACAGTGACCTAACACTGGTCTCCTGTGCCACCCTTGCTGCCAGCTCAGCAGATACAGATGCAGCAGGACCACACTAAGGAAAGTGGGCACATCTGGAGCCCATAGGTCCAGCTGCAGGGCTGTGGGACAACATATTGGTAGGCTGAAAGGCTACTTACTCCCCCTACATCCAGGCAGGGAGCTGGATACAGCTGACTCAGGGATCCACAGGCAGCTCTGGATGGCTTAGCTGGGGTTTGTAATCTAAATCTCACTGCATTTGTTTTGCCCACACAGCAAGGCGGCAATAAATAACCATAGCAAAAACGATGAGCCATGAATCCATCCTGTTCCTGTATCCTGGTTCACAAGGTGGGGTAAGAGAAAGGATGTGATAGGAGGACACGGTGACAGGCATGCAACTAGCTTGGCAAGGGCACAGAGAGCAAACATTCACTAGTGTGCACCGAGGCCATCCCTGTGATGGGGAGGGTCAGCTGGTAACAACACCACTTCCAGAGTATACTGAGTTAGTCAAGGATCAAACAAAACTCCGATGTTCCATTTAATTCATACTCATTTAAAGAATGTTTCAGTGTGGTTTTGGCAATGAATGCAATAAGCTGAAATTTGAAGAAGGACACTGTAAAACGACTCTTTTAAAGGATCTTGGTGGCCAGGTTTTTATAATAGCACCCAGAAGAGATATTAAATACAGATTAGTTTGACCAGTGATCAATAAAGACTATCGTTAACATTAAACAAAGGCTGATTTCTGTAATTGTTAGCGTGGCTTGTGCAATGCTCCAAACGAATAGAAGTCAGAATACAGCTGCCTTTTAAATCCACGCCCTAGATAGACACAGGGGATTTTGTGATTTGATCATGCAGAAGAATAGTCAGCTTTTGGCAATTGGATGATATGTTGTTGATTATGTGCACGATTTGTCAAATATTTGAGGTGTCCAGGGAGAGAAGAGTTTCCAAGTCATTTAGAATATATATTGAACTGATATTACAAAAAATACACAGGAGAAACAAGACCAGCAAAAAGAGCACAAACAAGATATCTTGATGAGGAATCTGGACTTTCAGTGTCAAAGGACATTAAAAGTTCTTGTTCCCTATCAAATGAGAGTCTGTAGAGAGAGATTTTAAAAGATGTGGGACACAGATTTGTTCCAGTGGAGCCTCCTTTAGCATACAAAAGGCCTGCAAACATTTAGGATGTCACATCACTCTTACACAGCCAGACACAGTACCCCATCACACAAACCCGTATGTGCAGTGCAGTGATACCCTTCCCCTTCTTAAGGCACTTCTGTTTGTCTTGGATAATCCGTCTCTCCACACCTGAGTATCTCTGACAATTTAACTGCATTTTGGAGTTATTAGAAGCTACAGCAGCTGCCAAAAGCACCCAGGAAGGCTGCTGCAAGAGGCCCTCACAGCCATCCTCCCCTGTGTGAGGGGACGGTGTGTGAGGGTGGGGAGTGGGAAAGGGAACGGTCCGTGTGTGAGTCGCACAGCTCTGTAGCAGCAGTGGGGTGGTGCAAGGCACCCGAGAGCAGTTGGAAACCTGGGCAGAAAAGGATGAGAAAATGCTTGAGCGCTGAACGAAAGTCACAAGGAGTTTCCCTTGATTAGTGTAAGGAATTAGGACACCATACATCTTCACCTTGCATTTTTTGTTGATTGTAATGACCAATATACACAGCAATAGGCTGACAGGCACGATCAGTAAAACAGATGCAAAGGTGTGTGTGCTTTGAATCATATCTTATCATGCGGTGCACTCTGATAAAAGAGTCAGAGAAATCTTTGTTTCTGATGACTTCAGTTACAAATGATTTGAGCAGAGACCCTTCACAAGGAGTATTTCAGAAAAGGAGAAAAGTAGGGTGGAGCTCTATGACATCTCTTTGCCTATCAAAATCTAACCGAGATTGTATTACAAGGCTGGGACCATACATTGTATGAATCTGGAGCATTTCATGCAGAAGGAAGATTAGTTAAATTTCTGTTGTTCTTTCTAATCCCACATGAAAACTCTCATAATTTTTGAAGAATAGAGCTTGACACAATACCTCCACTAGAGCTGCAGTTTATAAAGAATTGTGCTCCCTGCCTGCCACATGTGTAAAACTGACGAGACACTTTTTCTTTAGTCTGACTTTGGCTTCTTATTCTGACTTTCCTCCCTTCCACATTTAAGTGGAATTTCCCTCCCATCAGTAGAAAAATCTCTTAGCAGCTGGAAAAAAACAATAAAGGAAGAGGATTAGAAAATTTGAAGGTATGGAAGAATAAACTTCCCTTAAATCTGACCACTAATCTTGCAATGTAAGGAGGGCATGGACAATACAAGGATGACCATACGACAAACGGAAATTCTATTCTGGAAAAGTGTTTCACATTTTGAATTTTGACTTTATTTTAAGCTGGATAAAAGCCTAAAAAGTCAGATTTCTTCCTAGTAAATTTCCAAAGCATTTTCCAGGCTGTTTGGTTTCAATATAATATACTTTTAAAAAACCTGTTCCAAAAGACAATGAAAAGGTTACATTTTATCCATTTTTAAACAGTTCCTGTGTATTCTGTTCACTTTATAAACCATTTTGTTGCAATTGCATATTTCAGAGCAATGCTATTCCATGAAGTTCCTCCAGTGAGCTATAAGCAGATCTTCTACCTCTCTTCTCTTTGCTCTAGATTACCCCAAACTGTAGCTCTAGCAATTGTGGGGCGGGGGGCAAAAAATAATAAAAATAAAAATAGTAATTCATGCAATGATTTTAATATGTGTTTAAGAAATGTCTTTTTTTAGTATATCTCAATATGGTATTTTGAATATTCAGGAAGGCTGAAACATAGACATATAAATCATGCTTCTACCACACAAAGAAGCTGCTACTTTGGCAGCCCCACAGGCAGCAAAACGAGAATCAGAGCTGCCACTGAATGTTTCCAGTTTGGCTGCAGGAAATCGATTTCCCAGCCAGAAACAAAGGACCAAATCCTTGCCATGGCTGTGGGAGCCCTGCACGGTACAGAGGCTTCCGGACCCTCTCCACGCCTCAGCAGAGAGCAGCTCCATAGATACTGAGGTGTCGTACTGAGCAATGTGCAACTGTTGGAAATTATTTATGGACAATTTAGCAAATTAGTCTAATGATTCACATGAATTCGCTCACAGCAGTTGGTGCAGCAGGAGAGCCAGGATGGGGCTTTCCCCACCAGCTTGGGGAGCCCAGGCTAGCAGCCAGCTAAGCAGGATGGTGTCTTGAGAGGGGCTTCACTGACCTTGGAGGGGTCACAGCCACAAACAGAGATATCAGAAAACCCAGGTTTGGCAGACCTAGCACCCGTGATGATGATAGTCTTTGTTAATACAGTGTTGACAGATTTCCAATTGCCAGTGGTGCTGGATTTGCAGGTGTTTTCTCATGCACACCTTTGAGACTTTGGCTTGTGTTGCCAGAAGAATGGAAAATAGATTAATCCCTTAAAGTTTTTTAAAATAATAAAACATCTGTCCATCAAAACAAAACAGAAATTTCTCATTTCTATTTAAAGTGTGCCTTGCCTTTAGATGGGGAATGCCCTAAATGACTGAAGGACATGGGGTCCAGTGTCACATGACGTACCATGTCCCAATGGCCTGTCCCAGCACCAGGGCAGGAGCAGGGCTGTGCATGCTCCCAGCAGCATGGTAGGCTGAGGCGAGAGTGGGCAGCTGCTGGATGCAAACCTTTTGTTCCCGACACATTTCCCCATGTTAACAACCGTAAGCATGTAATCTACTTCGAAATTTCAGTGATCTCATACAGGATTTTAAATGGGCTGGGCTGTAGGAAGATTATAACCCAATGAAGTGTTTACTTTAGCCCATCTGATGGATTGCACGTCCCTGTGAGGTAATCCAGTTCGAGTAAAATCCAGCTCGCTCAAATCTCTGCTCCCCTAATGAATTCAGTTAATATGTAAACTGAGTAAGGTGAGATGGTGTAGTGCTAGGAAACAAACAAACAAACAAGAAAGAGGTTCAACACTACTGGTAATAGAATTAGCTAAATAACACTGGCTCAGTAACTAGTTTTATAATGTTTGCAGAACTCATTTAAAAAAGAGTTTGCTTTCATCTCTTGCTTTTACAAAATTGCCTGAGTGGTCAATAAATATATTTTCCAAGGACTTGGGCTTTGGCAGGAAAGGACACTGTCTTGTTACTGAGCCTTGTACCTCTGCAAACTGTTGGAGCTATTCACTTCATATAATTTATGAGGAAGAAAAAGATCTTCAGCCCTTTGTTATGGGTTTGTTCAGTTCCATGTGTGAGGCTGGAGCATCTCAGCACTGCTGCTGTATGAGCAAAGAGAGGTTCATTAAGAGCCTCAGAACATGGTCACGAATAAAAGAGCAGCATGGGTTTGGAAACACCGTCAATAAGCAAAACACAAAAAAACAAATGAAACCTTTTCCTGCTGTGAGGCATCTGATGTGTTTTGTTATCTTAAAAATACCAAGGTTTTGGATTTGTGTTGTGGTGTAAGGTTTGGGG
>VYZX01023007.1:0-84495 GCA_013401335.1 Brachypteracias leptosomus
TCCCAGCTGACTCTTCCCTGCCTTGGAGTTTTTAGTATTTCCTGGAAACCAGGAGGAATCTATGAACCTTCCTGCAGCAGTGTCAGTAGAGAGGGCTTTTACTGTTTGCTACTAGCAGTCAGCTTTAAAAACAAAAGAAGAAAAAGAAGAAAAAGGGAAAACATAGTTAGAACCTGAGGTCTAGCAGGCTCTCATCTGGAAGTGACAGGTTTCCAAGACAGGAGGCTTGCTGAGAAGCCCTGCTGCCCTTCAGGTCAGCTGTTGCTGAATCATTCTGGACCACAGTTTGCTCCTACAAGAGAGAAAGGGCCACCAAGGCATGAGGATGAATTCAGAGAGCTGGGGCTCATCCTATAGATGTAATCACTGGTACAGTGTAAAGTACAATCACATTGACTTCTGGCTCATCTGACTCATCCTCTGCTATTTGTCAACAGTATAATTCCCTTTTGTCTTTGAGAACTTTTTTTTTTCCTACAAAAAATGGATTTGTTTTGTAGTTAGTCCAAAGATGCATGTACTGTCCCTGCTCCCCAAGGAAGTTTTTCTTCCAGAGACCGTGATGTCATCAGTCACTTAGACCTGTCTATTCTGGACACTGTGTACAGACACTTGTGTGCCAAATGAAAAAGAACAATGGCAAAATATTTCACAGGCTGCCAGCAAGACAGACTGTGTCACGCGAGGTGCCTGCCTGGAAGCCAATTAAATACACAGCACTTGAAGAGAGATTCAAAATGCATTCAGCATGACAGCACAAGCCCAGCAAATGTGCAAGTCCCAGAAAAGACAACACATCGAAAAAATATGGGAGATTTCCGTAATGCCTTTTATCCACGTGTGCGAATCTGACAGGCTTCATAAGCCCTGGGATAGATCTTGTTCACATTGTGTGAGTAATACTATTTGTCTTGTGGCAAGAAATGACTCCGTGTCTGCTTTGGTTTAACCTCCAGCTCTCTGACCTGGGGTTTCTGCTGCTGTCACTGCAGCGCAGCTGCCTCTGCAGCGAGGAGCAAGAGGCTGGAATACAGCTCAGCCATTCCCATGGCAAATGCACGAAGGACACTTTTACCATTCAAGGCTGTGGGGGTTGCTCAGGCCCTTCAGAGGCCAAATATTCTCCTTGAAGTTTGGGGAATCTATACATAAAGATTGATATGGCCCAGCCTGATACAGCAACAGGGGTTGTATGTCAACTTGACTTCAGCTGAGCTACAGGTAAGCAGGACCAAGAGGTATAGGTGAGGAACAATAACAGGAGTCCACAGAAACTGCCTTTTATCCTCCCTTTCTTTTTCAAAGTTATTTTTTCTTTAATTGAAACACAAGATGTGAAAGGGAAATCACAAAAAAATCAACAATGAACTCAGCATAAAAGAAAGTTTTGATGAATATCCCAACCTCCAGCTTTGTAAGGGATCAATATTCATTCTGCACCAGATGTGGCAAGTATAACAGTAGCATTAAATGCTGCTCAGGACATTATTAAACTATCAAATAAGAGGAAATTGGAATACAATTGCTATGACTGCTGTTAGACCACAGATAGATCTCAGTCATGTGTGGGAAGATTTTCACTTACAATTAAGGACTGTGAAGAGAAAGAGAGAGCAAGAGCACAAAGCTTTTCACTTAGCAGGGTGAAGGAATTGAACAGGATTTTTGATCAAAGGAACATCCCTCCCCTGAAAGTCAGGCTCTTCCCCATAGGGTCCCTAACAGGGAATTTGTCCCCATACTTCTAACACAAGGATCTCATTCTTCTGTATGAGATCTCCACCATTTCCTGCAATACAGCAGGTTTATTTTTTACTCTAAGCTGAAATAAAAACATAGTGCTGCAGCAAAATGGCTACAATGCTGTTCCCGTGCTCACTAATACAGTCTTGGTTGCATTCATTTGAAACAGCAGCTGGATCCAAATTTTGGGAATTATAGAATCACAGAATTGTCAGAGTTGGAAGGGACCTTAAAGATCATCTAGGTCCAACACCCCTGCCATGGGCAGGGACCCCTCCCACTAGATCAGGTTGCTCAGAGCTCCATCCAGCCTGGCCTTAAAAATTTCCAGGGATGGGGCTTCCACTACCTCTCTGGGCAACCTGTTTCAGTGTCTTACCATCCTCGTGGTGAAGAACTTCTTCTTAACATTTATCTGAATCTACCCACCTCAAGTTTTGACCCATTCCCCCTAGTCCTACCACTACCCGACATCCTAAAAAGTCCCTCGTCAGCTTTCCTATAGGCCCCCTTAAGATACCAGAAGGCCACAATAAGACCCCCTCGGAGCCTTCTCTTCTCCAAACTGAATAACCCCAACTCTCTCAGTCTATCCTAGTAGGAGAGGTGTTCCAGTCCTCTGATCATCCTCGTGGCCCATATAAAAAGCCAAGCTATAGGCCCTGGAGTGCACATCTCTTGTCCAAAATGGGCAGTTTCAAGTTTGAAGATGGCCCTTGTCACAGAACAAACACAAACTTCAGTATTGTCGTGGTTTAACCTCTAGTTTCAAAGTAGATTTTCCATCCCACTTCCCCATGTCCTCTCCATGGTCATGCAGTCAAAACCACAGGGTGGCCAGTGGTGTGTACCCACTATATCCTCTCCCTTGAATAGAGGAACAGTTACTCCTGATAGCTGAGATACTGATACATACAGGTGGGGAGTAGGACATAACCTCTTCAAATTGCTGAAACTCCCAGGACAGTTTCTCCACAGTTGAACACAGGCCTGTAGGGAGGACCAGGGACTCTTTGTATTGCCGGAGTTGATGAGCCAATTCATCCACTGTTTGTCTCACTCTGTCTTTACAGGTCATTACTGCCAGTGAGTTAGTATACAACAATGGTGTGCTCTGTACAAACTTCCACCACATTGGTCAGGTACACTTGACTTCATGTTATCTTTGGATAACAGCTCATTGTTCAGGTCATCATAAATCACTTCCAGCATGGTTAGCTCCCTCAGGTACTGGATACCTCTCTCTGTAGTGGTCCACTTGCCTGGGTAACATGTAAAACCTTCCTTGAAGGAGTACCTTTTCTTCATGCCTGACAAGAGCTGCCTCCGGAGGCTGAGGGCTTATACCCCTTTTACAATCACTTTGTCAATGCCCCCTTCACTAGACAGGGATACCAGCTGTGTAACTTCCCTATCCTCTAATTCCAGGCTACTGGCCCTGTTATCCCAGCAGCAGAGCAGCCAGGTGACAATGTGCTTGGTGCTAAGCCAAGAACTTCTTAGCTTCTCATGCTGCCCTGCCAGGGAGGAGGCTGGAGGTGCACAAGAAGCTGGGAGGAGACACAACCAGGACAGCTGACCCAAACTAGCCAAAGGGATATTCCAGACCATGTGACATCACACTCAGCATAGAAACTATGGGGAAAGCTGCTCAGAACAGGCTGGGAATCAGTCAGCAGGTGGTGAGCAGTCATTCCACCACTGGAAGTCAGGTTCTTCCCTATAGGGTCCCCTAACAGGGCAACAACTAAACCATCAGTGTGTTATCAACATCATTCTCGTCCTAAATCCCAAACACAGCACTGTACCAGCTACTAGGAAGAAAATTAACTCTATCCCAGTCAAAAAATCAGGACAAACAGCTTCCAGTGAGATCTTGAGAAATGTGAAAAGAAAAAACTAAGTTGGAAAGCAAATGAGCAGAAGCAAGTCAATACACTGCCTGTCAAACATGGAAGCCATTTTCAAACTGATGATAACTGAAAATAAATTAAAAAAAACACCCTATTTTTTTTAACAGGTGCAATGAACAGAGTCCCTGCCTTTCACAAATTCATTGCAGCAGTAGAATGACCCCAGGGCTGGACCAGGGACTGGGGGGTTTCAGGTGGTGACTTTTGACAGGTCATGAGAATTTCTCCTTCTTCCCCAAGAAAGCCAGACCATGCACACCCTGAGGACTGCTCCTCCTGCTGGAGGCTCTCAGCGCTGGCTGGCGTGGGGACCATACTCCTGTTGAACTCTACTGATTCAGCATCCCTGATATGGTTTTCACCTTCCCTTACGCAATTCTAGCTCTTGCTGTAGAACACGGTCCTTTGTTCCCAGCTCACGACCCACAGCAGAGACTCAGGGTTTGAGGGATACAGGTGGGACTTGTGGTATAACAATGCCAGATGCCCCTGTCTCTGTTGGGGACGGGCTCACAGGATAAAACTCTGGCTGTGCTGAGAAAATTCAGGATTAATTCATCAGAAAGATGTAGTGAACATGTTTAGGAATGACTGAAAGAAAACGGCTGTGCTAATATTGTATCTGTCTCTTGTACAAACCTTTCCTGACTCACTATGTTTCTGTGAGTTTAAAAGCCAAGTCCTCCTTTTTTACCTCCTAAACCACCTCCTTGGTACCTTTTGTGGGATGATAACTTCTGAAAGCTCTCTCTGATGGGAGGAGGATAAGATAATCAAATATTGTCAGAGCTTACCTGACTGCCTTCTGCTGGGCAGACGGTAAAATCACATCCCCTTATGCAACCTTTTTTTGTAAAGCACAATACCAATATCCTGCAGTATGTGCATGTGATGAGGGAAGAACAGGAAGGGACTGTAAAGACTGTAGCACCAGGTGTCTCCTAGGTGACACAGTGGAGGCACTCCTGTCCTTGTGTCCACCCTGGCCAGGGCTATTGAAGTTCTAGTCCGTACTGGCACATGAAATGTGGTGGTCAGTCTCAGAGAGGAAAAGGAAAACAAAACCGGTGATGAAACCTTCAATCAATTTCTTTTGTTTCTAAAATGGAGTTGAGGCAAGGTTAGACCATACCTCTGCTGTCACAGTCTCATGTCCCTGCCATCACCCCAGCACACAGTGCTTTTGCAGCAGCTCCTCCACCCAGACTGACTCTAGCTTATGAGTGTAAGACCTGTACCCCCTTTTCCCCAGCCTGCGGGAAAGCCAGCAGGCTGGAAGGGCACTGGAACACCCCACTGCCAGCACAGGGACAATGCATCCTACTGCCCATCAGGCACACCAAGCCAAGGTGGTGTGAAATACAAACATTGGTGCTGGCAGGGCTTGGACAGGTCCTGCACCTTCCCCTATTGCCCCTGCTCCACACCCTGTGCAGACAGAGACGGTGCACAGGAAACTGAAGGGATGAGTTTCTATATATCATGAACTGGACAGCAACTCCTAACTACTTCTTAGGAGCACTCATCACTTGCACTGCTCCCCACCTTTCTCCACTTTTTGTCTCCAAATCTTCCTTCATCAGCTTTTCCTTACTCTCTCAACCTCCATCTCCTCCTTCATACAGCCTCCACTACACAAACCAAGACTTTCTCACATTCTTTTTATTTAGAACTTTTCCACGTTGTCTCATCTCCTCTCCTCCTCTCTCATCCAGATAACGTGCCCTGGTTTTGTTCCTGAATGCAGTCTGTGACCCTATAGGTTACAGACATCAGGTAAATGCATTTCTAGAAACAGCTCCAGCCATTGAAAGCAACAAGTAGTCAACAGCCTGGGGAAAGCTTGACAAGGGTCAGCAGGGTCATCTGCGAGTTGCCACCCACAGATACTATTACAGACTGAGGTGGTGATCCTAAACCTGGATTTAGGTTTCTTTTGATGCCAGGAAGTCCAGTCAACTCCATCCCACCATGTGGAACGGATCCTGGTAACACTGTGGGGTGCTGGGGTCCCCACGATCCCTTCTTCCACCCACAGCAGCACATTCTCTCCAGCTCCTGCAGAAGCCAGTGTGAAGGGACTCTGTTCTGCCATGCTTGTGCAATTCTTACTATCATCAGCAGATGGCCAAATATTACCACACATTCATAACATTTACATCAAAAAGGCCACATAACTGGGTAGAAAATGCCTTTCCTTGCCAGAAGCATTTATTTCTAAAATGGCATATGTACATTTGGCATTTACCTTCCTATATGCAATACTATCAAATGTGAGACAAATGTTAGCACTCACTTCCTTCCCCACTCTTGACATGCTTACCAAAGCAAAGAGCATTAAGCAAGTAAGTAGTAGGATAAGCTCTGCCCTAAAATACTTAAATATTATTTCTTATTTCAAAATTATTTCACAATGAAATCAAAAAGCCCCAAAGCCCCGATGTGGCTGTGGTGAAGCCACCTCTGGCAGCAGGTGGCAGAGTGAAGGCACCAAGTGAGAGGCAACTGGAATTTAAATGCAGAAAGTGTTTCATTAAAACCATGAAAAGGCTCAGCAAGGGGTTGTTTTTGCAAATGCCTGGGTTTCTAGCTTTAGCTGTTTTGGAGAAAAGCACAGAAATCCGCTCTCACACTGCCTCACGAGGGCAGAGGGGCTTTAACTTCACCCTTTAACATTGCATAATGTCTGAAAAGAATCAATACAGGCACAGGCGCTAACATGACTAATAGGAGCAAAAAGCCAAGGAATAACCTTTCCAGCATCACCTCGGGGCATGCCTGTGCAGACAGTTGGGTGCATGCTGGGTTGATTCAGCCAGGCCACGTGCCAGGCGGTGAAAATGAGCCGGCTGGAGCTGCAGGGGAACAGGAGCACAGGCACAGCACCCCTCCATTCTCCATCGCCTTTTTGGGACTGTGGCAGAAATGCACACCTATGTTTTGCAGCTTTGGCCAGGACTCCCAGGCCATTGCTGCTCTCATCTACCAGATCCACCTTTCCCAAAAAACAACTTAGTAACTGGCTCTACATCCTTTACTGTATGTCGGTTAAGGAGGACAAAGGGAGAGGAAACAGCTCCATCACTCGAGTATGCTTTAAGAGAACAATTTTCCTGAAATGATGAGTTTCTAGTAGCTCGGGAATTGCCATTTAATCTTTAAGTGATTGAAGATTACTGTAAGGCACCAACCATAACCAGACTGAAATGCCTCCTCTGTTGTGCAGTGCTGTATTTTACTTTTTCTCAAACTTGTCTGAGCTCTGTTCCAGCTTGCCAGCCAGCTGGGTAGTAACACAGACCACCAGAAAGGCTTTTGGTGTCACCATCACCTGCAGAAAATGCAAGACCACCCCATTCCCTTGCCCTACTTAATTCTTGGCTGATATTTGTCAAGAGTGGTGGCCTGTAACTCCCAGTTATATGGAGGATGTAGGATAGCTTTCTAAAAATTCATGACCTGTAGCCAAGCGGGCAAAGAAAGCTGATTGATACCTGATTGATACCTTTTATGTTAAATCAGTAAGAGTACAGGTATGCACACATATCTGGGAGCCAGTGCTTATCCCTGCCCACAGCCTAGGAGGCATGTGGAGATGTTCCAGGTGAGATCCTGGGCATAAAATGCACAGTAGCATAACCTACCCTGGATTAAACAGGGGGTGATATTCTGAGATCACTTCCCTTGAGTAAGGAACCTGATCCCTGGTTTGGATGCTGCAGGACTCCTCCTGGCAGCTTCTGACACATAACAGAAACCCTCTCTGGCCAGCAGCATTCAGGCCCTGGTGCCTGACTGAGACCTTCCACCTCACAAACAGCACCGCTCCTGAAATAGCGTCTGTCCTTGCAGTGACATGCTCCTCCCTGATAACGGCGCAGTGCCTTATCAAGGACATCCCAGACCTCCACTCCTTCCCTCAGCTGATCAGATCAAGCACCTTCCGGCCCCAGCAGCCCTCCCCACACACTCCCACTGCCTTCTTCTTCCCAATATGTCCTTTGCCTATGCTCAGAGACCTGTGGCTCTGCATCATCATTCTCCAGCTTGGATGCACTCCCAGACATATCTAGTCATACATGATGAGGAGATGCGGGTGCAGGAACAGGAGCTACAGCATGTCCCTGGGGGGCTTAAGCACACAGGAATGTATCCTAGAAGGCACACACAACCTCAGCCTGAGTTTTCGGGTTTATCAGATTATGACAAATTTTCCCACTTTGTGCAATCTCCATGTGCATGTACAAGCTTTTGATCACTCTTGAGGAATGTTATTTTCACTGTCCTGGAATTTAAACAGGAATAAAGGTGCTAATGAGGGGCTGTTCTCCCCAGCTAGGGCCCTGCTAAGGAAGTTCTTGTTCTACAACAACTCAAAAAAGAGAGAGCTGAGGGCCAGGCCATGGTCAAGGGTGGCATTAAGGTGGTGGATGTCCCTTTCTGCCTATCCATGAAAGCCCCTGCCTTTCCCTCCTAATCTCCCAGAGCTTTCTGTTCCTTTATGGAGGCTCCTCAGGGCAGGCATTTGGTGGAGCTGTGCTGGCTGTGCCTCTGCAGTGGCCATCCCAAAGAGACACTGTCCAACATTGCCACTGAGCAAGACCATCCCTGAGCAGAGGCTGAAGGACAACTTTGCTGTCTAAATAACTGCTTGTAGCAAATCCTAGGAGAAGTTGCAGTACTCTGACTGTTGAAAGGCTTCAATGGCCTCTATGCGCGGCCATCACTTTGCCAGCAGCTGGGACATGCTTTCAATTCTGCACCAGCTTGGGCTCCTGCCATTTTGGAAACCAGTCCCTAAAACTCCCTTTTGTATATTCTGTTTGTATCTACAGTAACTATTTCAGGATTTTCCAGCTTTAAAAGGAGCCTGTCAGAGCATGGAGACTTAAAAGATTTTTTTTCTTCAGCTTAACATATTTATGGAGTTCTCTGTGGCTCAACAATCTGATTTAATCAATTTGAGAAGATATAATTTAAGTACCAAACTTTTCAATTTGAGAAAATAACTCCCTTTGTCATCTGAGAGCCCTATTATGGCTGAAGCTATCACTGACTTTATGACAAACATAATTCCACTCTCAGACACCAACAATCCTGGTAGACAGCTTTAGAAACATGCAATTCTATATATGTCAGAGAAAACAGATCATCTGAAAGTAAAATGGCTCACAAAAGAATAAATAAAGCATCCTGTCAATCTTTTTGTACACTGTTTTCTTGGCTGCAGGCTGGGGACTTCCACAGAGGCATATTTTGAGCCCAAGCCCCTTTTTTTGATGCCTGTTCCCAAACAGAGCAAATCCAGAGGAAGTGATCTGCTGTGCTGGAGGGATGAGCCCGGGACAGAGGATGCAGGTAGCCCCCTGACACCGGTGGGGTTGTCACACAGGGGACATCAGCCCCTGGGGCAGAAACCTCCCAGCCCCACACACCTGAGAGCTGCTGGGTGTTCAGGCAGTGACCAGGTGGAAACCACAAGGTAATCTCTGCACGTGTGCATTAATAACCGTCTGCTTCCATCCTAATCATGCCAGCCACGAGGCGGCTGCTAAGCAACTAAACCCCAGCGAGGAGGCACTTTTGAGATAATGCTAAAAATAGTCCCTGGCAGGCGAGACAGAGCGAGCAGCCGTAGCAGGTGACGTCAAGTTTCTTACCTCTGCCCTCCCTGCCATCACTCACAGACAGCTTCGAGGCCAGGCCAGTTCCTCTGAGCCTCCCCAGGGACCAGCACTGCTGGTGGTCCCCGACATGCTGCTTCTGCACATCCAACCCAGCCTGCACCAAAGCTGGGCACAGCCGCCAGTAGCATCCCTGGCCACCAGCCCTTCAGGGAGGCTGCCAGGTGTCAGGGTAGCCTTCCCCTGCCCTGCCCCTGCTAGAGCCTCGCCTGATGTAGGAAGGAATGGAAAAGGAGCCCCCGAGCAAATCTAGTGTTAAAAGGTGCAATTTGATTAAACTGACAAAGTCATGCACATGATTGGAAATGACAACATCTACAACCTCGGTATAAACAAGAGGCAGAGCATGCACATCCCTCTGTCTTTGCAGTCTGTTGTTCTCGGCAGTTGAAATCACTTTCATAGCTAGTCTGTACCAAACTCAGCTGTCTTCACACAGGGATGGAAGAGACAATAAGCCAAAACACAAGAAAATGTGCCCATATCCTTTATGGAGCACTGTTTGAATTTCTGGGTCCAGAAGAGAGAGAAATGGCAGGAGGGAGCCTTATTTCACCTGTTGGTCCTCAGCACATTTCCCTTAAGAGCAGAGCCTCTCCCCACCAGATCAGTCCCAGACAAATTGGGCCACTACACCTTTTTGAGGGAGACACAGTGCAAACCAGACCAGGTAACTAGTCTGGTCTGAGAATCACCTTCCTTCTGTGCTGGTTTCTTCCATTTTCTAAACCTTGAATGATAGCTGAAGCCAGCAGAGCTGCCACCTGCAACCACCTCTCAGGCAGCAAGAAATGTCTCGAGCATACCCTTCCTCCATGAGCAGCAGCCCCTCTCCAGCCCCTCTAACCACATCATGGAAATTATCACGCTGAAAAAAGCCCCCCAGACCCTCTTATGCCAGGGTTATTTTGGCCCAGGTCTCCTCACACAGAGCCCTGTGTCCCAGGTTCCAACAGGGCTGGGGTGTGATGGAAGGTGCATGCTCCCCAAGAAAGCTGTGGGCAGGGAGGGGTGTATTAGTCACAGGCATTGAGCAACAACCTCCTCCATCTCCTTGCAACACCATCCACAGCAAGAGGAAAGCCCAGGCGGGTGCCACCCCACATTTAAGGATGACTGTTGCTTTAAATAGTGCATCTGAGATGTGTTTTACTCCCTGAAATACCACTTTCTTTTAAAACAGTGGCCCAAGATCACAGGGAGCCAATAAATAAAGCTGGTTGAATAGAAAATCAGCAACAAGAGCCCTCTGGTTTAAACCAGCAGAGGAGCACCCCAGCAATCAGCAGGACCCCATGCCACCCACATAAGCATGCCTGTGGAGACTGGGACAAGCTTAACTCAGTGCCTCTGGTAACCCAGGCAAGCATCTTTATCATACTTTCTCCTACCTCTCTCTTCTGGTAAAGCAGCATAAAGCCCTTAGTAACAGCCTTGCAAACCTCTGTACCAGGCCTCACAGAACTTCCCTTGGACCACCTGTGATATACTTCTGCTTCTCCCTTTAAGCTACTATTAACGACCCCAGGAATGCAGCTCTTATGGCAGGTGATGTGTTTCCACCTGTAGCTCACATACATGATGTGGATCAGCTCCTTTGGTTACACAAAATGGGCCCCAGGAGAAGGGAGCTGAAGAGTCTGAAGAACAGCAGGTGGCTCCCAGCCTCTCTCAGAAAACACTGACCCATTCACTCTTTCTAAGACTTCCCTTCCTGCACATGAAACCATACTCAAGTCACAGAATCATAGAAGGGTTTGCATTGGAAGGGACCTTAAAGATCATCTAGTTCCAACCCCCTGCCATGGGCAGGGACAACTTCCACTACACCAGGTTGCTCAAAGCCCCATCCAACACTTGAACACTTCCAGTGATGGAGCATCCACAACTTCCCAGGGAAATCTGTTCTAGAGTCTCACCACTCTGATAGTGAAGAACATAGTCTACCTAGACTTCTCCAAGGTGTTTGACATGGTCCCCCACAGCCTCTTTCAAAAACTCACACGTTATGACCTAGACAAATGGTCTGTGAGGTGGGTGGGGAACTGGCTGACAGGCCNGAAATAGCAGAGCTAGAAAACAAAGTTTTAAGTTCACTGCAGAGGAAATGGCCTTTCTGCAGCTGGGGAGAGGGCTGTAAATTTCCCAGCAAGCATAAGGGGGGACGTGGGTGCACATATGTCTTCCAAATACCAATGTTGTTTTCAGTGGGAGTAAAAGCTAATTGATCTTTAACATGCAGCATTTAATTTCAATGCCTTTTGTACATCAATACTACTAGTGAAACAAATACCAGATTTTACTAAAATGAGTATGTGTCAACATATTGGTGACTCACATGCCCAGTTACAAAGGGAGACTCTGAATTACTCAGGATTCTGCTTCAGCACTTTTTATCCAGCCATGATCGAAATATATGGGCTGGAAATCCTAGTGTGTGCTGGGTCTTTCTTGCTTTTGCCCTGAAGCTGAGGTCTCTACATTTGGAAAGAGATTTCCAAGTGGGAAATATTGTATGTGTCAGCTGCACATGTGCAGCTCTGGAAACCTCAAGGCAGCAGCTACCAGCAAACCTTTCTACAAACCCACATGGAGCAGGTTCAGTCAAAATAGAATGCCTCTAAGCATATCATTTACCCTTTTCATTACCCTTCCCGGGCCACCCTTGCACTGGCACAGCACAGCCACCTGGGGCCCACGGATGCCTAGCTTGTGGTTGCAGACTGCCACAGCTCCACGTGTACTTGCTGCTCCTCTTTGCGGCTTACTCTGCCTGAATTATCATTAAAAAGCTGAGGGCTTCATACCTCGCAGCTGTGAAGTATAAAGCAAGACCTTTAGACATGTCTTGCACCATAAATGTACTTGCCTCTGCTGGTCTATATCTAGGTGATAAATGAAGTCCAAGACACTTGAAAAGAACTTCTTAATCTTTGAAAAGCAAACCAAAGCCAATAAGCCTTTGTAGTTTTATTATACCATCCATCCAATTTTTTTGCTCTGCTTCCAAATCTGTTTGTGGCAGATGGGCAGTCTGCAGTTTCCAGCCTGGCAAGTTTTGCTGGTGGGGCTCATTGCAGAGCGCCATGGGCAGAGGCACCAGAACTACTGAGAAGGAGTGGGGTAAGGCAGTAGGAACAAGCTTCTGCTGTCCTGGAGAAAAAGGGATGTGGAGGGACAGCCTCAGATTCAGCAAGGGGTACCCAGACCCTCAAAGCATCTCCCTTCCTAACTGTGCTCACCTGCTGCTGCAAAGACTCTCCCAGGCACCACAGCCAGCAACAGAGTTTGGTTTCTCCTGTAGGAGCAGGAATGCTCTTTTCCAAGAGGTATTATGAGATCCCAAGCCATCTCTGAGCTGTCTGAGCGTCCGTAATGCTCAGCAAGACCTTCAGCAATTCTGGATTTTCTGTTCCAAAACACCTTTCCTTGCCATGGCCCTGACATCACAGGCAGCCAGATGAATTCTAGTCTATTCCCCTATGACTTCCAAGAAATACAGAAAGATTCAAGCCCTCCGTTCATATGGTGTTTTAAAAAAAAAGGCTCAAAGGAGCAGTGAGTTGGCCAAATCCAGTTTTCTGCCTGAATCTTTGGACCGGGGAAAGGAATTCTTCTGGAACCGGTGCTCCGGGTGTTTGCTACTAAAGGACATTAGGAGGCAACTGGATATGAATTTGCAGTTGGAAAGGGCCCATCTGAGGATCTTAGCTGTTGAGGAGCTGCAGCTCAAATAAGCTGGGATCTCCACATCCCCACCAAGTTATCCCAACTGCACTGGCCTCAGACCTTAGTAGGTTTGCAAGCCTTCTTCCTCAAGGTAATTTCTGACAAAACCTCAGATCTAAACTAGAAAATTCAGGTTGACCTTAAACTTCTACTAGATACAGCTCCATAGGTCATCTCTCATCTCCTGGGAAATCTCCTTGCAGAGCTTTGGTGACCCTTGAAAGTTCCAGGCGTCCACCCCAGCCTATAGCACAATCCCAAAGTGAGGTGGGAGGATGCTACAAAACCAAGACCCTGTTGCTGTGCTTTATTTCCCCCTCTAGGCTCCACCATGAAGTCTCTTCAATAATGTTTTTATGGCTCCATCAATCTTATTTAAACTTCAGTACGAATAAATTGCAGCACATTCACAGCCCCATCATGGTGCTCTGACTCACCCAGTCCCAGCAGACATCATATATTAAATTAATTTTGGAATGTATTCCAAAGAAATTGTTTCAGCTTCTTCAGCTAAGAGCTCCCCATACTGTACATTACAGCAAAGCAGTGCAAGATCTCTAATAGGAGGACTTTAATTAGCTGGTGATTAGTCTCATTAAGACTCAGCTTATGAATAATGTAAGTCATCCCCATCCCCCTTTCCCTTGGCTTGGGGGAGGTGCAGGAGATAACTCTTACACTGATGGGGAAAAATGTAGCTTTGAGATTGATTTCCTTTTTCTGCCCAGGACATGGATCCCTCCTCAGATGCAGGAATGAATTCTGCAGTTTGTTACACCTGGAGTAACTCTAATAAATTAAATGAACTTCATGTTTACTCTGGCATCACTCAGAGTAGGTGTGGTGGGTTTACCTTGGCTGGGTGCCNTAAGCCCACAGACTAAAATATTTATCAAGTGGAAGAAAAAGCCTTTTCCAGCTGTTCATTTCTGCCCCATCCAGTGCACACAACTTTGAATACTCACATGAGAAGCATGTAAGACTGAGAAAATTAGGGCCTGGAGTAGCCAGGGCACCTGCTCAAGACAAAAGTTTCTGTACTGCTCAGACCTATGTCTCTTATTAAAAACATTCAGGCTGTTATTTGTCAGTTAGCTCTGGCCCATGCAGACCCCTGCCCCCATATAACAATGAGAAAGGTCCTGTTGGCTCTGGCCTTATCTTTTGGTCCTGTTCTTGAGGTTTAATTCAGGGTCTTGTAGGATGCAAAAAAACCCCAACAAACACACACACACACACCCTCCCCCAACAAACAAAACCCCCATAAGCAAACCAAAAAAAACCAAGCAAAAAAAAAACCAAACACAAAACAAAGAAACAAACAAAAACACCCAAATAAACAAAAAAACAACCCCAATGTTTTGTCCTGCTTTCCTGTAGCATCCAGCGAGGCTGCATGTGGTGCCAGCCCAGAGACCATGGGTGGTTGTGAGCCCACCTTCCTGCAGAGCCGGGGGGATGGATGACCTGCAGCCTGTGCAGCACCTCAACAGCACATGGAGATGTCAAAGTGCCAAATACGCTCACAAATAACAAAAAAAAAAAGGTGCTTGAACTGAATTACTGTTTGACTTACTGGCTGACAAGATAATTAGTTGTCCCACACAGCTAATTAGCAAATTCCTGAGGCCGTAGTAACCATCAGACCAAAAGCATACCAAACTCCTTGCTAATTCAGCCTCATTGCTGTCTCCTCTGCCTCCTCTTATTATGCATCCTTATCTCCTTTGAGCAAAGCTTGTGCACAATTAGGAAACACCTTCCCATTTAACTGCCTGTGCTCTGGAGTGGCTTCCAATCAGTGAACATCAGCATCAGCTTTGGATACAGAAATGTGGTTAATCTAATCTGCCAGGCTGATTGATTGATATCTCTGAGGTTGGCGTTCAAGGTAGAAAGCCTTTGGAGACCAGCCGGGCTGATGGCGCTAACAGTGATGATTATTCAGGCTCACGCTTTCCCATCCCATTGCTTTGTGTGCAGGGAGCTGCCTGGGCAGCAGAGAAGCTTGTCTTCTCCTCAGCACCTGAGCTGAGCAGCCGGGGCTTTCATGGGACAAAGCCCAGGCTCTGCCGAAGCAGCAGCTTTCAGCTTTCCTCTTTTAGTTGCAACTGCATTTCCAGTCCCAAGCAAGAGGCAGAGAGGAGCTGTGGTGACAAGGACTTCTGGGGCAAAAGGGCATTTCTATTGACCTAGAAAAGCTACTGAAATACTTCCTTCTGTAGCAAACTGAATTCAGTCTTCCCAGGTCCTGCCAGAGTGTTTCATCATTTGCTGTTTTGCTGGTGCCCTGAGTATGTCCCTGCATCCCCAAGGACTATCGCTCAGCTCCAGCCACAGACTGACCTTTTGCTAAGCCATGCTGGTCAGGCCTAGAGAATGACTACAAGTACTGAGGCTTTCCCGCTTTCCTTCTAAATCACATCAAACTGCTCAACAAAAGCTGCTCAGCTGCTCATGTCCTGCAGCTTTCCTGGAGAAATCCAGGGATTCCCCTGTCCCTGTCTGTGTGCATGTGCAGGCCCAGAAGAAAGGGCTTGCACAGTCCATGCAGCCCTGGGATGCCCACTCTATTCTGCCAAGCACCACAATGACCATCCTGGAGCCACCAGCCAGGAGGCTTTGGGCTGGGCAGTGGTGGATTTGGCAGAGCAGATGCTGAGCAGTGCCAGGACCTCTTGTCCTATCGCTTGTTACTTGGGAGAAGAGACCTACAACCACCTCACTACAATCCCCTTTCAGGTAGTTGTAGATAGCGAGAAAGTCTCCCCTGAGCCTTCTTTTCTTCTTTGGACATGCTCTAGCACTTCAATGTCCTTCCTGTAGAGAGGTACCCAAAACTGAACACAGTATTTGAGGTGCAGCCTCAGCAGTGCCAAACAACAGGGGGATGATCACTTCTCTTGTCCTGTTGGTCACATGATTTCTGATATGATTCAGTTTGCTATTGACCTTCCACATGGGGAAGGGGTTGGACCCCACCAACCTTGCACTAGCTCTGTTCAAGTGGGTGCATGCAGGTAGCCATGCCCTGGAGGTATCTTGAATTCATACCAGGCCAGGACACCAAGGCACCAAACTCCTCCTTCCCCACCCAATGTCCTGGTCTCCATGAGACAAACTCTCAGCTGCACAGACCACAAGGGTGCTGCAGCATAGCTCAGCTGGCCCTGGCTCCCCTTCACTTTAATCCTTGATGAGCTGAGGCGGAGTAACAGAAACACTGACTTTGCATCTGCAGAGATGCTCCGGCAGCAGCCATGGTGGCACAGGATTGGCCAAAGTGCAGGTGGTGGCAGGGGAGGCTGAAACCAGACCTTAGCTTTGCTACCTTTTGCAGAGTTCCCATATCACCATCACAGCAGTACCATGACACTCGGACCTCGGAGGGCTGCATCTGCGGGATTTGCCAGGCAGGAGCACGGGGCTGCTCATCTCAAAGCTCTTCTTCCCCAGTGCCTGCTCAGAAAGACTCTGCCCAATCTTTCTCAGCCTCCCATCCCACTGTGGGAGCTTCTTTTGGTACTGCAAATAAAACATAGACTCTCTGGCTGCTGAAGCCACATTTCCATTGAGCAATCATCATTTTGGTGCTGAGGATGGCCAGGATCAGAGTCCCACTCCTGCCAGCAGCAAAGGAAAGCAGTGGGTTTCGGCAGCCTGCCCGATGAACCGCTGCAAACACCACGGCAGCTGATACCGTCTGCCGGGATGACTCACCGCTGATGATTTGGGCAGAGGCAAGAAAAACAGCCTGAAATGTGCCAGTTCAACATTCATATTCTCAGTGATGGACTATTAGCTTAGAGCAGGTCCCCCCCACCCTCGCCTTCTTTCAGTGCAGCATCACTGAAATTTATTTTTCTGTATTGGAGAAGTGATGTATTGATAGCCCGATATTTGAGAGAGCAGCTTGTGTCACTACCAGAGATGTCACATTCAAATGGATCACATCTGCATCAACAAAATCCAACGCAGTTTGACCCCGCTAATCTCCCCAGGCAATTTTTCACTCTTTTTTCACAGCTGCTCAAATATTGGCTTTATTGCCATGGGAAGGAAAGGAGTGACCTATAGAGCAAATGCTCATGATAGCTTTTCAACACTATTTCTGCAGGGCTGTTTTCTCTAAAGCATTCACCTCAAAAGAGATGTTTAGATCAGGGTGAGTCCCTGGGGAGGTGTTTCAGCAAAGCACAGCATAGCACAGCTGCAGCCAAACCATCAGGTGGGACCACAGCCATGATGGAGTGAACTGAGAGTCAATGGCTGGTGCTTCCTGGCCAGGGAAGGGATCACACAGCACAAAGCAACCTCAGTGGGGTTCAAAACATGTCACTCCAGTGTGGGTGGCAGCTCGGCTCCAGCTTAGTGTGGGAAGCAAGCCGTCAGGTCACGTTTCCTGCATTCAGTCTCAGCAGCCACAAGTGTTCTCTTCTATCTTTCCAATAATTTCAATTCTCTTTTCCTTTTGAGAGGTAAAGGACCACAGATGACTCTTTGTACCCATACAAATGTAAAAAGAAGACTGCCATAACGACAGATAACCTCTACAGCTGACAGTGTCCTGGAGCTGTCAAAGCATAACCCATTTTCTTTGAGGGAAATCACACTGGTGGATTTTGTGGTGATGGTGGGAGGGAGGGAGTCTTGCTTATCTATGGATGGTCATCACCAGAGAGGGACCAGATATCCTATTTTCTGAAGTTCATTTCTGAGATCTGTTATGCTTAGTAGTAGTAGTTACCATTCAATCCTGGGCAACAGGCACACAGTTAGCACTGTATGTAACATAGAATGCTCAGTTGTTTGCTGATTGTAAACTCCATTTTTAAACCCAGGCAAGTGCTATTACATGGATCTATATATTGCAGTGTGCCATTGAAGCAAATAGGCCTGAGACTTTCCATCATTCAATAATTAATTCTCAAATTTACATAAAATCTTTTTCTATGTTGGATTGAAACACTAAAAAGAGATACTTGATCAAACATTTTGTTTGAAGAAAGAGATGCTGATGTCCCACAACACAGTATGCTCACCTGGAAGCTCAGCTGGGGCTGTGGGGAGCAGCCAGAGTGTCCCCTCGGCCAGTGCACCCAGCGTCACTTCACATGGTAAAAGGAGTAAAATACACGGTGATGAGAATAAAAGTAAAAACGCAGAGAACAAAGCCGTGCATGAGCAACGTTTTCCAGCCAATGCAAGTTGCCATCGGTCCCCTCAAGTGCTCCAAACCGCTCCTGATTTGCATAGCCAAGAGATGGCAGCACTCTCTCACGTATGTGCGGCTGCAAGAGCTCCCTCTCGCTCTCCAGACGCGCCCAAACGTGCATGACTCGAGTCCAGCGGAGATGGGTGTCCCTCGGAGGGACACTCCTGTCCCCTCCCCGGCAGCGGCCCCGCGCAGCCGGAGGGCACCCCGGGCACGGACGGTGCCTGCTCCCTCCGGCTCCCCCGGCCCGGTCCCCACCAAGCACTACCACACAGGCGAGACACAGCAGGAGTCGTTTCAGGTGCTCCTGGTCAGCCCCATCAGTGCTGACCAGATGCTGGGCTGTCCATCCAGGTGTTTGCCAGGTGTCAGTCAAAGGGCTTTTATTCATCCTGAGAGCTGTCGGGGGAGAAAAATAAATTAACAGCATCCTTTGCCAAATTCTGCATCTGGAATGACTCTTGCCTCCAGTGTTGCCCCTTGCAGGGCGGCTCCCAACTGCTCCTGTTGCACACCCCCTTCTCGTTCAAGTGCACCAGCAGAGCAACCCCAAGAAAAAGTTCGATCTTGACCTTTGCCTTTCCCAAGATGATAAATCTACCATGTGATTCCATCCACTTGCTTTTATTTTTTTCCTGCCCTGCACCTATTTTTTGTCTGACTTTGCCAAGCTCTGTGTGTGCCCCCCCAGAAGCCTGTTGTGCACTGACCCACCAGCCCCTGCCAAGGCTCATTCCCGTGGGATCCCACCCAGCAGTTGCTGCTGCCCGGGGCTGCAGCCATCCCTGATTCATTCCCGGCACTTTGCAAACAGAATCTGAGGTTTGCTTTCAATACGTCTGATTCAGATTTGCTTTATAATCCATATGAAAACAGAAGGAACTAAGAGAGGTGAAGAGCTGCAGGGAAAGTCAGATTTGCAGAGCAGATGGAGGCCTTTGCATGCAAAGGCAGAAGAAGGTGGCAGTCCCTCCCCACCATAGGTGACACCCGTGCCTGCACCCACAGGAAGCCGCTTTGTATCGACAAGCCCATCGGCAATGGGGGTAATGGTGTGACAGGAGCTGCTGTGCATTAGGATAATCACATCTTTGGTGCATTAAGGTTGAAGTCAGGGCTGAGCATTTCCAGCCCCCCAGGGGCCCATCCGGCAGATGCAGAAAGCTCACAGTGGGGAAGCTACCCCAGCTCTGCAAGTTGGCTTGTGACAATTTAAGAAGAAAAAGCTTCATTTCTCTGGGTGTGATGAGCCCAGCATGCAGCACCGCATCCAGAGTAGGTAGAAACAGGGGGGAATTGCTGCTGGCTCTAACAGGGCCCCCACTGCAAGCCTCATGCCCAACTCCTTGTTGGATTTCTCCTTTATGTGGGGCCTTGATCAGTGTTTGTCATGCCACCAAACAAGGCAGCCAAGGGGAGTTCCAACCTGACCCAGATACTTCCAGCCATATGCCTCGTGCACACTTTGCCTCACAGTCACAAACCTGCCTCAGTTCCCAGTGTTTTAGTTAAAACATCAATTGGATTTTAATTTATGGGGCACAAATCCGCTTACAGGATGTTCCTGGGACTCCCACCTTTGGGTACTCCTGGCCTAAAGCAATGAACTCCCAGGAGCCACACAGGAGGGCAATGGGATTTGTCACTGCTTTTGGAGAGGGACAGGCCATTTATCTCTGCTAACTGTTGACTATGACCAGAGGCAGATTTAGCGTGAACCATGAGTGTGACCTGAGCCCTCTCTGCTTAGTGCTGTCATGTCAGAGGTAGCAACAGTGAAAGGTGTCAATCTGAGATGCAAAGAGGGAAAATACACCTGACAAATATTTACAAAGAGCCTCTGAAGTGAACCATGTCTGCTCGGGTGGCAGCACCAACCAGAGATGCTCCTTTGCATTGGGTTTTGGGAAGACCTGCACCTCCTCTCCGCCATCTTGTGGAGCCTCTGCCTTGGGTTTCTGCAGTGGACAGCCCACTGCCACCAATACAGGAAATTTGGGTGGAGCGGCACCTGGGACAAAAATTAATTAGTGACAGCATTAATTAGGAGCAGCAAGGTGGCCTCACCTGCAAGCGCCACCATGCCACAGCCTCCTTGCCTGTCACAGGAGAGGAGACCCAAGCTGGCAGCACCTTCCCACAGGGCATCTACCTCCTCTGGCAGCCTGTGGGAGTGAGCTTTGATGGGAAACATTTCCTCAGGGCTCTTTGCTTAAAGAAAAATGCATCAAACATTTTCCTCAGAGTGGAAAATTTACCATGTGCCAGCTGCTCATTAAGCCCAACGACTTTCTGTCTTCTGTGAGGGCATTATGGCTCCAGCTGCCAGTCTCCAGCACAAGCACTAGGGGCAAGGTATGCTAAATACCCAGAACCAGTCTTTACTAAACAAGGGATCTGGGATTTGGACCAACTGCAAATAAAAACCAACAGAAAACATACTGAGCATTCTTGGTTTAGTGTTTTCTCATTGAGTTCCCAGAGATCTAATGAGTTTCCATTACAGTGCTCCCCAGGCCGCAGGGGCAGATGCCGTGTCTGCAAATCCCATGCAGTCACATCCTTTCCTCTCCTTTTTCTTGGTGTTTTCCATGCTGCCCAAGCAACTGTTGGTGCTGGACACTGCCCAGCATTTGTGTCCCAACCCTGTGGGTGCTGCAGTCCTCCTTGGGGTGAGAAAAGCTGGCGCTTCCCTTTCAGGCTGTGCAGCTAGGTCATCCCTGTGCCAGCCAGGCCATCCCCACCATAAGGTAACTGTGGGGTAACCCTGGTGCAATGTGGAGTACTCACCAGCCTAGGAAGAAAGATGTCTCCAGCAGTGGGGCAACCTCTGTGACACCTGGAAGCTGCTTTTGGCAGTATGTGAAATCTCAGCCCCACTGATTTGGGGGTTTCCTTAAAAGTCCCTGCACTGGCCCAGCACTGACTGGATGCAGCAGGCACTGCCTGCAAAGCCAAGGAGAGCCTGATGCTTCCACCCAGGCTGAATTTGGCCCACAGCCCCAGTGTGACCTCAGCAGCATCACTAGGGCATGAACAGCAACAAACATTACAACGACCTGTCATGGAAATAGGATCTTTATCATCTCTCTTGCAAAACGCAGAGCATAGCGTCTCCTAGATTTGCTTATGCTGGCAGGCATTTCATTTGGTCTCTAGTGGTACTTGAGGATGCCTTGTCTGGGTTAATGGAAAAAACAAACACCCAGAGCAGTTTGAAAATTACATGTTCAAAATGAACATTATAGAAAAACAAGAGCCCAGCATTGTTTGTGTATTTGCAGATGTGCTGCGAGGAGCAGAGTACACATTATTGCAGTACCCATCCATCACTCATCATATGGGCTCCTCCAATGCCCAGCTTGTGCTGAAGTGTTCAAACAAAGCAGAGTTGAGCTGCTTTCCTAAGAAAAAAGACCAACAGATCTAACCTCTGCAGGATGTTTATAAGCCTATGCATAAGGATGCCACAGATAAATACAGGTTCCCTGGGAATTCAACTGCCTGGGGAGAAGGAAAAAGTCCAAGCAGCAAAAAACCCTATCCATGGTAGCAATCAATAACCTTCAAGAAAAGGCAGAGGCCAGTGGCAGTCATGGCTTAATAACAGTGATTTTAGGCTTTGTTTTTAAACTGCTTATTTAGTATCACAGAAGACATTTTATGATGAAGATAGGGATGTTTCCCAGTCTGGCATATGGGAGCTGTGCTCGTTCACACCCTGGGCATCACCAGGGAAGTCAGTGAAGGGGCACAAAGTAAATCAGTGCAGAATTTGGCTCCATCAAAAACGCATCATTAGCAGAGAACCCAGTCCCCTAAATCATTATTTTAACTAAAATTGCTGCAGGGGCAGTTCAGAGAACAAGAGAGGAAACTGCTTTTGTTCTTCAATCACCAGTTCCACACTGGCAATTGTATTGCATCCTTCTGTGCTTGCTTGCCAGTACTCCCAGTTTCATAGGAATTTTTCACTCTGGGCATTTTCCCCATGAAAAATGCCCAAATTTTATTTTATTTTTTTCATGTACTTACTTCTCCTTCTGGTAATATCCCAGTCAGGTTTAACTTTTAGGTTTGTTTTCCCTATCCCTGCTCTGCTGTAGCTCCTGTTTTTTCTATTCTAGCTGCAATTTCTCACCTGTGGCATCTTATCCAAGCCACTCCTATTTGTTTTACTTCAGGCAGTCCCTTACCAGCAGCTAATTATTGTATAGAAGGAAGAAAATGCTAATAAATGATGAGCCATTACCATTCCCACCACCCAGAAAGCAGCTTTCTGCACCCTTGCTGCCAAGACAGTGCTGCCCAGTCTGACAAGTGCAGGGCAGGTACCTGTGACAGCCCTGCCCACATCTCCTCTTCGTAGCATCCAGCTATAACATCTTATTTCATCTTATCTTGGAGTCTTCACTTAGCAAAAAGATGCCGCTGGGCCAAATTCAGATCACATAACTATTTGGATGATGACAAAGGAATTGGAAAATAAATCAGCCCTATCTTTTTTTCTGGTCTTGCAGGGCTGGTTGGAGGTGATAATAGCAAAAAAACAATGAACTCACCCTTGACTTTAATCACACACATAAAAAAAGAAACCCATCAAGTCTGGATGAAATTCAGGGTCAGCTTTAGCACTGACTTCCACTTTCTTGGACCCTCAGGCTTGTTTTCTCAGACCCACAGAGACCAAGGAAGGTAAGCAGATTTCATCAAAACTACCACAATCCACAAGAATTAGGACACTTCAGAGTTAATTCTGCTTTGAAAGGCTTGGCAAAGTTTTAAAAGCTGAGGCTTTTATAGAGGCAAACTCATGAAATATGGGCACTAGCTGGACTTCTACCCAGCTGATGAACACCTCTAGCCCTGTGGTCTGGCTGAAATCCCAGCAAAGCCTACAGTATTTCATCTGCTGTTGGACCAGACCTTGCACAAGACCAGGGATGCTCTGAGCCCAGCCTCATTCTTTTGGGGTTACCTTCCCAGCTTGACTCCAACCCCATGGCACCCCACCACATCATCACACTAAATGCTCGTGTATTATTGACAATGACAAGATTCAGGCTGGAGATGACCTTATTTCAGCAGTGGGAGCCATGATTCATCCCTTACGGCCTATAGCTCATACAACATATGGCAATGCTTTTTTATAAATCTAGGATGAAAAGAAGGAGACACAGCACATGCCAAACCACAGAGCATGGCAAGATGCCCATCTGGTAACAAAGTCAGCACATGGCTTCAGATGGGTTCCTGCATCCCCCTGTGCCTGGGGGAGACATGTGGACCCCAGGAAAGCCACCATGGCTGCTCTCCATCCTGGCATCCCACCCTCCTGCTGTCTCACCCGTGTGAGCTGAACTACTAACAGTCTGCTTGATCTTTTAATGGTGAATCCAAGCCAGAAGATTCCCACAACAAACCATGTATCTTTTGGTGAATTGAAAGAGATCAGATCCTACCCTGCTAAAAGTATTTGGCTGGCTCCTTCTCCTGTCCTGGATGGTCTCACTTCTCCCAAGATGATGACAGGCAGATTTAGCCCAAACCACAGACAGACAGTGGTTTCAATCACACAAATGTAAACCTAGGAGCAATTCCACTGCCATTAACTATGTTATTCTGGGTTCATTCCAGCACACTAGAAATGAGGACCTGGCCCAGGACACAGGCAGGGATAGATGAATTATCAATACATCACTGCATCTGCTTTCTCCTCCACTATTTTTTTTTTAAAGCAATTCAGGAACAATCTACCATTGCTGCACATCTTAGCAACTTCTTCCAGGGACTGCATTTGCAACACATGGCTCTGGGTGACCACCACTGCAAGCTCCAATGCAACATCAACACAAGCCCATCAGGGTGCAGCAAACCCCACTTAAATAGAACCACATTGGATTTGGGACTGTCATTTAAAGAAAATCACCAAAAAAATAACCAGGAGTACAAACATTCAATAAGTTATTGGTGGCGGCTGAAACTAATTTAACTGCACTTGTGAAAATGACATTTAATTAGCATTCTTATTGCAGAGTCACACAGCGATCATTCAAAATTGTATTCAAATAGTGGCCAAAGGAAATCATACTGGTGCTGGAGGCTGCCAGGGATGTGGTGGAGCTGTGCCACACTATCTGCAGGATGGTAACTCACAATACAAGAGCCTACAACAGCCACAGAGGTTCTGAGAAGGAGACTCTCACTTGTGGCAGCCAAGCCCCCGCACAGCAAGCAGCCACCCCCGACCCTACACCGTCCTCACCCAAAGTGGGGCCCAGAGACACTGCCTGACCAGAGACAGGGCAGATTGGATTTCTGATTTATTGGCCCAAGATTTGATCCCTGAAGCATGTGATGTAAAACCTGTTGTTGAGCTCTGCAGCTTTCTAGGATGCCAGGAAGCACCAGAGATGCAAACTCCCAGCATTGGTTTTCCCAGCTTGATGAGCACCACAGAGGCTAATTTATTTCTCAATCTCCATCCCATGTCTTATTCATATTGGACATTGGGTTTTGTTTGATGAAGCTGCATGTGAGATTGCCTCTGCTTTGCTTCCTAGAATCATAGAATGCCAGGCTGTGTGGACAAGTATAAGCAGACCTTCACCATGCTGGAGCGGACACAAGAGACCAGTGACCAACATAAGCTGCTCCCAGAAAGCTATTGCTTGAGTCCCCAGAAGCGATGAAGCGCTCAGCCAGGATGTGGCTGGGGTGCATCCTCAGCAGACCCTGGCATGCTCCCAGGCAGGTACTGGCTGCCTCAGCCCTTAGAGCTCCATGCCTGGCTCCCCTCTCACATATTTCCTCAGAAATCTCTTGCACATCTCAGAGGTAATGCTGCCATCCCACAGCTCCTCCCAGATCAGAAAATGAGCCAGAGTCCTTAACGTGATTATTGCTGTTCCAGGGACCCTGAGCAAGCACCATCACTAAATGCCCAGTGCTGCCAAAAACCTTATTGACTACTGGCCCCTCTTCTATAAGCTGTTCTCAACAGAGCTTGGAACCATCGTTCTGCAGCGCAGGCAGCTAATCAGGCTAATGAGGCAATGTGCACCGCAGCTTCCTATGCTATATAATCCATCTGAAACTAGGGTAAATTTTACCAAGTAAGTCACTTGGAACTTCAAAATGATGTAATGGGACCCTTCTGCTGAAGAAAAGTCCATGGGAGAGATCTCAGTTACTCTGTGCAGGGTGAAAAAAAACCAAATTGCCTCCATCAAAGGTGAGGTTCAGAGAGGCCAGACAGTGCATTTGGCCTCTTCCCAGAATAAACTCGACACTATTCTCTTCCTGTTGGACTCTGCATTGCCCCTTGCAGGGGGCATGTGTCACAAGGGTTCATTTTCTCCAACAGTTTAAAGAGATTTGTGCAAAAGACAGAGCAGGGCTTTGGGATGCGCTGCCCTGGCAGCCCAGGTGCTGGGGTGATGGTTGGGCTTTCTGAGCTGCAACCCCACTCTGGGGCCATTCTGTACATCCCAAAACACCTGCCTTGTCCTCTTCCGCTTCTCTTTTGCAAGGGCCATCTGGGAAGGGGTCCTCTTCCCCTGCTTACGAGAAGAATTTCAACAAATTTCTAATATGGAAAAAGTGTTAAGCATGTTGTATCTAAAAATGCCCATAAAACCCCCAATGTATCCCTTAAAAATACAGATATTGGATCTGTTCCAACAGGGTGCAGCCATTTGGCCTATGCCATTAATTGTGTAGGTTCCCTTAGTAAGCACAGACAAGGCCACTGCTGGAAAATTCAGACATATCCCCCAAATGGCATATTAATAATGAGATCTTTCAGAGGAGGATCCGTGACTCACCCATGAAGAAAAATGGGTCATTCACTGCACTGAGCCATCCAAACAAAACAGCAGCTTTTTTTGGGTTTGCCCAGTTTAAAGCATAAAAATGGAGAAAGTAACGAGAGAGAGGATGCAGTAGCTGTCAGATAATATGAACAGTGTGAGCCTGCACTGGCATTTTAAAGCGAAAAACCCCACCCTGACAGGCTTTTTGTGCCTTGTATGGTTGTATGCTAAAACCAGAAGTGGAAGAAACTGTGAGCATCCTTCACCATTGTCTCACCCTGCTCCACCCAAAGCCATAAACTCGCTAGTCCTTCCCCTAAAACTCACTGCTCTTTCCCCAAAATTCACATCCTGAGGGTACCCATGGTTGAATGGACTAAATCCATCAGCACTGGGGTGCTTCGAAAGCCCAATGGCTATTGCCCTGGCAGTTGTCCCTGCAAGGGACATCCCTGCAGCAAGGAGCATCCAGCAGGCCAGGATAACATGCAATGAAAGATGAATTTACTGTAAATGCAGAATAAATCCAAAAATGTCAAATCTGAGCAAGGATTTCCAGTGTCCCGCCTACATTACTGCCAGAGCAGGAACCACTCTACGTTAATCTGTGTGGTTGCAGGGCCTGGGGTAATGAATAACACCAAAATCCCAGTTGAGCCAAGCGTTCATGGGGAATCAGACAGATCCTGTGCAAAGCAACATGCAGCCCCCCAGACAGCAGCAGCAGATCACCTGATGGAGTCAATGCAGAAAAAAGGATGGGTTACAAAGCTGGCATTAGAGCTGTTAATCTTATTGCTATTCCCACATTATCATTGCTTCCACAACTCAGCCAAATCCAGGGTAACTATCCATACCAGATTAATATATTCATCATTTGCATTCAGCACTTTTTTGGGACTGTGACTTCATGTAATGCTTTGGAGATCAATAAAGGCCACAGCCCTTTCCTGAGCACTTGCCCTCCACGCTGAAGAAATACTACATTTAATTGCTTTAACCCTCACTTTTGTCATTTCCTTCCCCTCCCTCTGCCTATGACCTTCACATTCAGTGTCTGCTGGGTGCATCCCATGGCCAGGGTGGGAGGACGGAGGAGGTTGGCTGTGGTGGGTAGGATGAGGTCCAGCAGCCCCCATGCTCCATGCAGGCAGCAGTGCCAGCACCACTGAGCAGACTGGGAGCCCACAAAGGTGTTATGTCCTTATGCAGACAAGCTGCACAAAACAAATTCCATCTATGAACCTACCACAGTGTCCTGCTTCCTAATCAAATTATCTCAGTAAGATAAAAGAGAAATTAGTGGCAAGTGGATTTTTGCCATTAAACAAATACTTGACAATGAATGCTGAGCTCTTAAACAGCCACCAGATTGTGGGTCAATACACTTTTGGGAACCTACGGCCATTGAGTCTAAACAGCATCCAAATCAAATTAATTTTGTCTTCAGGATTAAAAAAAAAAAAACAAACAAAAAACCCAAAAACCTTCCCTATCCTCTTCTATATCCACCTCTGAAAATTCGAGCCAGCCCTGCAACATCATCCTTTCCTGGTGTTCCACAGCCAGTGCTGGCTTTGCAACGTCAAAAATTAGTAAGCATTTAGTCTAAGCTGGTGTTTTCCCAAACGTCAAAGTCTCTACACACTCTGGAAGTGGAGGATGGTGGTTATTCCCCCAGGAACAGGGCTACAGCCCTCCCATCACAGACTGCAGGTGCTGCTCCTGGGACATCTCCAGCCACACAGCTCACCCCTCCTCTCCTGATCACATGAGGGGACGGCAAATCCTGAGAATACCTCATAGCCAAACCTCCTCATCTTCCTACTCCACAGCAGATTTCCAAGTGCAGCTAAAGGAGGATATTTTATTCAAGTCCTCTCCACACTACAAAGGTGCAAGAAGAAAGCACCTCCTGTAAGCCTTCCCCAGTCCTCAGCAAGGTTTCCCACAATGAGTCACTTGGATTTTGTGTTATCCCAAGCAACTGCACAAGTACAAATGGATGTTAGAGGGGATGGGCAGAGCGAGCACACACTTGCCAGGCCAGGGGTTATGTTACTGGGTTTCTGCAGGAGGGATATGGTTATAACACACACCATGCTCCAGCAAAATTCCCGTTTAGAAATTTGCTTAATAATAGCACCAGTCACTCCCATACAGCCCTGACAAACCATGATCTGTCAGCCTCCTGAAAAAGAGCTTCACAAATGATGCAATCAACAGCCCAGCATAATTTTCAAGAAATACAAATGAGCAAATATCCAGTTGCCATGGTAACCCCAAGAGCTGGACTAGACTTTTTTGCAAATTACCAAATCCAGCCACATTTTGGTCATGCAGCTGGTGCACAGCACCCTGGACCTCATTTGGGGACAGCAACAAGGTATTGCTGAGGAGCAACCAGCTCTTTCAGCAACATGCCCCAAAATCCCCGTCCTCACCAGCTGACTCCAGGAGACTGACGTTCTCAGTGCCAGTCATGCTGTGTTTCTCTCTCATGTCACCTGCGTTTTGGTTCTGTGGCCTTCAAGCCTGACTGGTTTTATGAGCAGAAACCACAGCAGGATTTGCACTCTTGTTAGATCTGCGCTTTACTTCTGACCAGCAGGGTCTCTGACAATTTGCACCCAGGAATGAAAGTTTCCCAGCAAGTTACCAAGCCCCTGCAAATCAGAAGCAGTTAATAAAAACTTTACCATGCTTTTCAGGTGGCTGTGCTGCAGAGCCCTGTGCCAAAGGAGGACAGCATGGCTGACCCACGGCCAGTGGTGGCCCCACACAAAGGAGGCTTTCATAGGAACCTGGAAATCCTTGGCCACAGAAGAGGGGGAGACTTTCAGGGTACTGAAAAGGAGCAATCAACAGCAAAACGGGCCCTGGTGCTGGCATGAGGAAGCCCCTGTGCTGAGCCAGCCCCATCCTGGTGTCCCTCAGACTGGAGAAGCCCCCAGCAGCAATGAGCCTCTCCAGGGGGAAACTGGTGACACTTCGAGTTTCACTGAGCTTTTGCAATTGATCAAGGTACAGTCACACCCCAGCAGATT
Source organism: Brachypteracias leptosomus (assembly GCA_013401335.1). Classification (NCBI taxonomy): domain Eukaryota; kingdom Metazoa; phylum Chordata; class Aves; order Coraciiformes; family Brachypteraciidae; genus Brachypteracias; species Brachypteracias leptosomus. The sequence goes on from VYZX01023007.1 coordinate 29,146, forward strand.
GCACAGTTTATAAATTCACCTTCAATCATGCCTCTGGCCCTTCTCTTGATGGCCATCTCAGCCGAGCCCCCTGCCCGCCTGAGGGACACGACAGCTCAGCCATGTCCAGAAGGAGCTGCATTTCCCAGCAGGTTTGTCCTTGCTGGATCCTGCCATCCCACTCATCTCCTGGCAGCAGCTGGGAGTAGCTGGTGCAACGTGGGACAGGAAAACCCTCCTGCAGAACAGGAGGAACATCTTGGTTAAGCCAACACCTTCTGGGATCTACACAGTACAGGGCCAAATCCTATTGACCTTCCTTATGCCCCAGTGCTCTGTCTCCTGCTGTGCATGTTTGGGATGCACTAAAACTGGGGGTTTGATGCTAACACCATCACACAGACAGGTAACGTCATTTCTCAAATGGTTTTGTGGTTTGGGGTTTTTCGGTGATGGACCTCCCTGTCATAGCCAGTACCTGTCTAAGTTTACTCACTGAGCTGCTGGAAGCCTTCCTTTTGGCCCCTAGATATTTCTGTTCCCTGTCAAAGAGAGGGCTCTGCAGCATCCTTACCCCCGGGCAGGAGCTGCACCACTGCTCAGGTGACTAAACCCAAGAGAACCCACAACCGGGGAAAGGAGATGCACAAGATAAAGCTCGCGAATCAGCTGTGCAGGCCTCATCCTCCTAGTAATTTTCGAGGGGGGGGGGGGGAGGGAATCTTACTAAATTAATAGAGCCCAGCCCAGCCCAGCCGTCCAAGCTGTCAAGACAAGAAGCTTTGCAGGAAAATCCTCGGCAGGCTGCTTGTGCCAGGAGAGGCTGCTGCCAGCTTTAGCACCAGTGCACCCCAGTAAGCTGCTGCCAGCACAGCACTCGTCTTTGCAGCTCCCATCCTTGGACATCCAGCAGCATATTTCAGGAAATAAAGAATAATAATAGTAGGAATTAAAAGGAATCATAAGGCAAATGATGCAGGCAGGCCCATCTCTCCCACCTGCTATGCCAGGGCCACTCTGCTGAGGGCTGGAGATATTATCTCTACAGACCAAGAAAGGAGGCATAGGATGGTAAAGGTGCTTATCACCAATAGACAATTATTTTCTTTCACTCCCAGGTTCCACCACACTGCTCGCACTTACTCCAGCTTTCATGAGTTACAAAGGAAGATGTTCAGCTCCTAAAAAACTCAGCAACACAAAAAGGACCCTCAGGCATCAGTCACTTGCAAGTGATGGGCAGGAGAGGTGTAGGAGAGTCCTGCCACTGCCAGGTTCTGCACTGCCTGCACCACATGGCAAGTCAGGACAGAGATATTAAAGAAATCAGGGGACTTAAGAGTTATGGGACAAGGACTACAGGAAAATAAGAGTTCAGCCTGAGGAGCTGGAGCTCATCCTGGCCACCCAAATTCTCCTTGCAGGGAGAGAGGGGACATCCCATCTTCCACTGAGCACTGACCTTGCCAGATCCACTAGAAGTTCATTAAGGAGGTGAAAACTCCTGTTGTTTTCTGAATTTTATTTGATTACTGTGAAACAGAAGATACTAGTGAAGACAGAGGGTTGTTTTTTAAGTAAGGACCCTGGAGCCTGGGGATGCAGCCAGGGGAGCTGCAAAACAAAGCCCCTATTAACTTTAGTCCTGACTTTCAGGTCACGCATTCTCAGCTCTTTTTACCTGGAAATGAAGATGTTAATTGGAGTTGACAGCTTTCATAGGTTTCCCCATTAGCAATATTTTTAGCCACAGTAGGGCCCAAGTCTTCAAACAGTTTCCCAAGGGAAGGTTTTAACCTTTCTTTTGAAACATCTCATTCCACTTGCAGGAAAAAAAAAAAGGAGGTTTTTGGCTCAAGGCATACCAAGCCCTGGCCGGGATGAACTCCCAGCTCTTCTGAACAGACGACACAGGAGGAACAGGGAAAAGAAACTGGGGAGACATAACCTGGAGCAAAGGCTGGCACTGTGTGGCAGCATCCCACAGCAGGGTGGCAACCCCTCCAGCACCTCAACCCTCCCTGCCCAGCTGGTGGGCTCTGGGCACAGCCAAACCCGAGATGGGTTCTATGTGCTGGCTCCAGCCCCCCATGGCATAGCTGATCTCCACCATGGAGACAGGACCACACTACAGCATCGGCATTCAGAACCAGGGTCAGTCAGACACCTCTGGGGCAGCCACCAAAATGGTTCCTCAAGCCCTTTTTCTGAACCTACACATTGACATTTTGTTAGCTTGTTGTATTCAAGAGCTTTTTTTTTTTTTTTTACAACTGGTTTCTTCACATACTGTTTTCACCTATATGTAGTTTATTGTTTTCAGTTGAAGCAAAAGTCTCCATAAACTACATTTAATGCTGTTTCATGCCCAGGACTGAAAATTATTTAAATTGCTTGCTTTACATATAAATATATGGATTGTGTGTGTTAAAAATTTTAAATAACAATTTATATGTATTAACCATTTATATATTTTTAATATAAAAATATTTATATATATAAAGACATAACCAGGGATGACAGTATTTGCTTATTTTAGAAACCTGCTTTAACACACATATTCCACTTACCACATTACTGTTACCCCACCAAGTTTTGTGGTTTCTCTCCAAGTGGAAACCTATTTTAGCCGAAAGCTGCACTGACACCCGAGGAAGCAGTTATAAGCTCCCAGTGGAGCCTCAGTTATTTACCTCATTGTATCCAGTGTAATTGCTCTGGAAAGTGTTAGCTTCAAAACTTTATGTTTCTAAGACAGTGGCATCAAGGGAGACTAAATAATTTTATGAGGATGCTTTCATTCATCTTTGCAGGCAGCAGCCCAGGCTGTCCCAGCTGCTTTGGTGCTGCAAGACCCTGGGGCTTTGCTGGAGCAGGGACAGAAGAGACACATCACTCCCAGGAGAGGACAAGGGGCCAGCAGGGGAGGCAGGCCCCTCTGCACAGGGCTTCTTGCAAAGCCACCTGGATGCCATGGGGATGTGTGGGACCAGAGGTCACACCACAGGGCCCTCCGGGGAGCACTGGATTTATTGCATTTGACTGGGTCCTGCTGTGCCCTGCCAGCCATGTCCCCTGAAGGAGAAGCGTGGTTTTGCCTCGCTAGCGCTGCCCTTCCCTTGGGTCCTAGCACCATCACAGCCCTGCTTACACCCAAGCCCTACAAATTCACCCACACACAAGGAGGGAGGATCAATCTCTCCACTGAGCAACTCAAACAAGACACACTGAGACTGCCACAACCACACACACCTCCCCAAAAATTACTTACCTGAAAGATAAAAGTACCTCTGCGGTGCCAGCACAGAACAGGAGGACATCAGCAACAGCCACTGGAAAGGGCATCATCTCACCAGGACAGAGTCACACCAAAAGCTGAGAGCTCTCCCCACACAGGAAATATCTGTGAGGGTGGGCTGGCCCTCAGCTGGTACCCCTCATCTATTAGCCCTTCACCTGCCTGCCTTGTAATTCGGTCTGCCCAAAGCAGCCAGGGCCAAACGCTGCTCACCTGCTGTGGACAGGGATGTTGTGGAAATGAGAGGTGCTGAGTGGCCTCAGACACCCCATGTGGTGAGGCTGTGTGGCTGATGGCTAGATGAAGGGTACACAGGCTGCCCTGGGGACCCCAAAAAGCAGTCAGAGTCAATAAAGTAAACTTTCCCAGGCATCTATTTCAAAAAGCTTTTTAATACAGAGCAGACTGGGGTAAAACCAGCTCCTTTCACACGAGACCCCATGCACCGGGGTGTCACTGCTACTCAAGCGCTAGAAAAACGGAGGAGCCTCCACCTGCTGTTTACTGTTTATTTTAGCAGAGAGAAAAATCACATGCACAAGAGGCATTTTGCATAACTTAACAGAAAATAACACTTTTCCTCCGCTCTTCACACATCAACGGGCAAAATCATTTCCTACACGCGGCTATTTTTCGGTGCTAACAGTTTGGTGTGTTGGCAAAATCAGGGATTACCTCTAACATGCTGCAATAGTTGGTCAGAACCTCAAAGCCAGTCCCAGGCTTGGGGTGCTCCTTTGCTGTTTAACACAGCTCCCATCACTGTTGCCCATGAGGAGGGTGAGCACTGGATTTGTCCCCATGGCACTCCCAGGAGGGATTTTGCAGCTGGGGATGCCAAGCAGCTCCACGGCTCTCATCAGCCATGCCATGTCCTGGCTGCTCTTTCCCGGCATGGTTGGAGAGGTGACCCAAAATGAGGGGGGCATGAGCAGTGTCAACAGCCTCAGTCCAGAGCCAGCGAGGGGATCTTGCAGACGAAGGGGAAGGTTCTGCCACAGGCGTTGTCGTTCCAGGAGCGCAGAGCTGTCCCCCACCCCAAAGAAAAAAAAGCCCAAGGCGTTAGCCAAAAAAAGATGAAAAGAGGTAACTGTGCACTACCCTTGGGACCGGGACCTCCTGCCATTGTGGGAAGCTTTCCCTGGATGTCCTCCCATTTGTGCTGCTCCCAGCCCTGCCCCCTCCCAGCACCCTTACCCCTGTCCTGACCCCAGCTCAAACATGGGAGCAGGGAGCCAGCTGCAAACACAGCCCCATACAGCACAAAACATCACCAGGTTGTACATGCACAGGGTGTTTAGGTATGTCCACAGGGTCTGGATACACCTGACTGGTCTCACGGGAAATGAGGGTGTGAAGTGGGATTTTTGCACAAGCAGGGTCTTGCCCTGCTTCAGCAAGATGATCCTGGTCTGAGCAAGGGAGGGAGAAGATGGCAAACTGAGGGATGATTCCATGGGCTGCATGTGGGAGGGGAAGCTGCAAACTCTGACATTTGGTTAAATTCAGTAATTCTTCAAAGTGGATGATGCTTCCCTTGTGCCGCTGCTACAGGAGAGGGAGATGGGCTGTGAGCGGAGGGAAAGCAAGTGTGTGTATGTATGTGGTGAAAGAGAAAACACATCCCTTCTCTGCAAAGAAAAAAGAAAATAATAATAAAAAATTAAAATACAAATCCTCAGCCTGCCAGCAACCTCTTCAGAAAAGCACGAACTGCAGTGGATTGCATTTATTGCCATGCAAATAAGAGTTAGGGTGCCCTTGCTGCGCGGTGTGTCACTCACCGCTGCTGTGCCTGTACCAGATCTGCACACAGTCCTCCTCCTCGGGGATGGAGTGGATCCCGTCATCGGGCTGGCTGCCGTCCCAGTAGTGGTAGTCGTAGGAGGAACCGTCTGTCCACTCGAAGTGACCCTCCTGGCACGGGGTGAACAGAGAAAGGACACAATAGCAGAGCTGCGTTTGCAGGGGGGTCCTGTTTCCTTACAGACCCCATCCCCAGTGCCACACAGCCCGGGGACACAGAGAGACTATCACTGCTCAGCAAGGGCCAAACAGCACGTTTGGGTTTTACAGATGAAAACTTGCACTGGAAAGCCCCAGCGTTCACAGCTTTTGCACCAGTGGAAGCCCAGAAATTAAACCCATATATTTTTTAATACATCCACCCAATTCTTTGTACCTTTTCCCTTTTCTTTTCCATTCTTTTCCCAATATCTACAAAAAATTTGCTAGCATGGGACTGTTCCACTGATGGTCTCCATTTTTCTTTGTTGCATATTAGACTATATATTTCAAACATGTCAGCTTTGAAAAGTTGCAGAGTTATCACAAGAAAGCAATGAAACTTGGTGATTTTTGACCTTGGAGATGTTCTCTATTTATTTGCTCTTCTTGGAACAGCAGTACAATACTCTTTTTATTAATTCATTAATAAGAAGTGATGTGAATAATTAGTAATTGTTAATCTAGCAATTCTAGTAACACTTTTCTTTTAGAAGCAGACTGGAAGGGATGAAATAACAACTTTCCCCTATATGTTGTACAATATACCCTATGCCACGACCCAGTTAATGGGGCTATAAGGAGAGAAGAAAACCAAGTGTCTTTCCAGGGGAAAATGCAGGGAAGTGTATTTTTCAACACCATTTCCCACACGATTACAGGGAACTCTCACCTGCCGCAGGTCGTTGAGCCCCGTCCAGATGTCAGTGGGGATGCCCGGCACGCGGCTGTTCACCAGGTCATACACGAAGACATTTTCTTCCCAGCTGGCAAAAACAGAGCAATACAGAGCTGCTGAGGGGATATGTCAGGCAAATGGTCAGGCATGACCACAAGCATCCACCCAGTGGCATGGCCAAATGGGTCCCCCTCTTCTAATTGCTGGTAATTACTTTGTTGGGTCTGTGCAAAAGGTGCATGGTGTGGACAAGAGCTGGGGGAGGAGGAGTGGGAGGAAAGCCCATGTACTCTTTTCCAAGAGTAAAAAATGCAGTTTGGGGGAATTTAGGGAATGCTATGTCAGTTTTCCTGCCAGTCCAGGAAAAGGCATCTTTTTACATCACCTTTGTGTGCCCAGTGCATCAGATTTGACCCAGTCACTGCTGCAGAGGTGTGTTTAGGCTGGTGCAGGGGGATGCTTAGGCTGGGACACAAGCCTGCAGCTGGCACAGAGGTTGTGCTGTGGGAATGGGGACTTTGTTCCCATTTCCCTTCTTCCCCAGGCCGTGCCAGGTTGGGATGACAAGTCTCTGGGCTCCTCACCTGTGGATGGAGGCCAGCTTGGCTGATCTGATGCCAATGGAGAACTCAGCACAATAGAGGTCAGCTTCAGCCCAGGTTTTATTGATGGGGAAGTACCGGTAGCAATGGCCTTCATACTCAGTCCAGAAGAGTGGGCAGGAGTAGGCGTGGACGGGCTCTGGCATGGCTGGGGACAGAGCAGAGGACATCCAGCAGCTCAGGGTGAAGCAGCAAGGCCAAGCAGCTGAGCAGGCAGCAGAGGCAGCAGCGCCCAGCCCTGCACCCCCCACCTCACCCAGGCAAATAACCACCAAACATACACCCGGAAAATACAACTGTTGCAGAAGCCATGCAAAAGTTTGCAAAAGCCTAAACAAATTCTGCAAAAGCCATGTGTTTCTCGGTTTTAGCACCTGCCTAAATCAGGAGGGACTTTTCAAGCCAGTTTAACATTGTTTTAAGTAGAGGGTGCTTAAAATAAAGGCACTGACTTTGGCTACTGGGGAATCCCTGATAAGGGCTCCTCTTGCCTTTGTCAGGCGCTGTCGGAGCTGCTGTGCTGGGATGGGAGCTGACAGCCAGGGGCTGCAGGGTCAGGGCTTCACTCTGCCCTCCTGCTCTCACCTCCTGCAAGGCCAACTCGCACCTCCTCCCTCCCACCAAACCCTCTCACCATCCCCTGTGTCCCCAGGTCTGGATGCAGCCATGCACGTACACAAGGGTTGGATTTTGGCCCCATAAATAGCCGAGCGAGGCACCCAGAGCGGTGCCAGCCTATCTGCCTCCCAACGCCAGATAAGAGCTGGGGCCCATGGACCTGCTCCTCCTCCTTCACCACTTTTCATCACAGCAGGAAAGCTACCCCAAAAGAGGCCATTTTAGGGGCAGGACACATTCCTGGAGCCTTTGCAGTTGCCGCTTGTAAATACTTCAGCTGTGTTAATGCATCCCTCTGAGCTCCTCCATGTCACACTCCCCATGTCACACACAGGGCGGATGCAGCACATGCACATCACACCACCCAACACTCATGCACGTGTAACACCCAAGGCTTGTGGCCCACGGGCTTAACTCTCTCAGATGCTGGGTTTTGAGCCTTGGGCAATTGCCAGCTCCCCCAGAGCCAGTTCCTGCATCCCCATGGGGTCCTGGTCTGGGGTCAGGACTGCCGTCAAAGTAGAGGGAGCAAGGGCTTACAGCAGACATCAGATGCCATGAAACTATCCAAGCAGGTAACAGGCTCAAGCCTGGTGAGGTCAGGGTGGTGCTACAGGGCCTCCAGTACAGAGGGGCTAGGAGAATGGCTTTCCCTGAGGGCTGGGAGAGCAAAACCCAGCAGCAGTATGGGATGTGGGAGCAGCAAGGGCAGCATCCACATGGGGAAAGGGAGAAGCAAGGGGAATTCAAAGCAGCTGCAGAAGCGTTCACAGATCCAGATCCTTCCTGTGCCAGTGTTGGCAGCTCCAGGTGATAATTTTATATTTCACCAGTTCTTTCCACATGGGGAACTCTGAGTATTTTACAAACAGCCATCCGCCAGCCCCTGGGCCTCTCCTGTCACACCTCCCTCTGAGGCAACAAACTACAAACGCAAAGAGCCTTTTCTCATTCCTGAGGAAGGTGCAGAGGCCAAACCAACTGCTGAGCCCCATGGGGCTTGTCATCCCATCACCCTGCCTCGGGACCTCCAGCCACTCCCTCCAGAGGAGCCGTGGCTGGGAGCAGCTCTGCGCCCCACAGCAAAAAACCTGCTGAGAGCAGCAAGGGGCTTGAGAGGCTCTCCTATCCACTTTGGCACAAGTTATGGGTGGAAGAAACAAGACAGCACACAGGCTGGAAATGAACAGAATAGCTTTAGGGGAGGGTGGCCAAGCTGCAGCCAGCTCAGTGGCAGTGCAGGGTTCAGCTCTCTGATTCACACTCAGCCATCCTTTCATTGGGAAAAGCCTCAGAACAGCCCTAGGAAATGCACATTATTCTATTGTAGCAATAGAGCAGAAGGACCAGGAACACCAAGACCTGATGTCATTTCCTGGGACCCAAGCCTTCCTCCCTCCATGATGTCGGCCAAGGGACCCTGTTCCTATGAAAAGTGAAGCAGAGCAAGGGCAGAGGGCCAAACCAGTGGGACAAGGCTTCAGCTTCTCCACTGGGTCACAGATGAGGCACATTCCCCCATTCAGGACAGGGCTGGGATCTGGTCCTGGCTCATGGCAGCTCCAGGTTGCAGCTCCCTCCTGCCGAGGGCACCCTGGGGTTCTGCGGCAGACAGGCACCACCAGCTCCCCAGCAATTGGAATTTTATTATAGAGGCTGTGAAGTGCCCCGACGAACTCTTCACCTCTAGCAGAATGGTGGCAAAATTCACAGGGCTTAATCCAGCAGCATCCCTGGCAAACAGGGCCCTTCACTCCCAAGTGCTAATTGCAGCGAGTGTCCAGGTGCCCTGGCTCCAAGCCGGGTCCTCCAGCACCCCAATTGCCTGGGAAAATCACCCTCATTTCATTCAGAGCAGCTGAAACTGAACCAGAGATGGAGACAATCCTTCTTTGTTATTCCATACTGCTTCCCATTAGGTAGCCTTAATTTGATGAGCTTCAGTGAACCAGAGGTGCCTGAAGGAATTTAAGGTTAAATATACCAAAAAGGAAAATATGGAAGGTCAGTGTTTAATTAGCATCTTTTCTGTTAGGTCAGGATCAGAGGCTTTGGTTGTCTCTTTGGAGAAGAACTATTGCTCCCAGTTTTACAGGCAGGAACAATTGGGGTGCTGCTTTATCTGGGGTCTTTGGGGGCTATTTTTAGCAGAAAGGTAATAAGAAAGCAGACATATGGGTGTGAGTAGAGGAGTCCACTCATGGCTTTGCAGGAAAACCTCATAGCCCAAGCCAGGAGCTGATGATGGTATTTTGATCCAGAAGAAGACAGGGGAAGCATTTTGGGGCTATTTAGACCAGATCCTCACTTTTAAGCACACCAGCAAAACATCACCCCCAGCAGCATCAGCCCATCCGCACAGGAGCAGCACAGCCACTGTCTGCGGGATGGGACCTCCTGCCAACCCCAAGTCAGTTCATCCATTTGTCCCCAAATTCCTGGTGAAAAATGATGGCAAGGCTCCTTCCTCCTTCTGCTTATTTACAGTGCAGCAGTTTTAATGTCAGAGCTGTGTTTTAACACAGCACCAGCAAAATCGATGTCCAGACTTGGTTGAGGATAAGATTCATATCAGGCAGCTGTTATGAATCTTACTAACTTAGAAAAGCTGGAAAAAAGAATTTTGGGTCAGAAAAAGAGTTTTGTGTTCTCTGAATTTGTGTTAGTACCAAAGAAACTGGAGCCTTTTTATTTATTTACTAGCTGAGACCCAGTGTAGAACTATGAGGAAAATCAGTTGTCAAAATCTTGCAGAAGCTGGCACTGCTCTGCCAAAAAACTTTCACTTCCCCAGGTGGCCATGTTCCAATTAGAAATAATTAACTGAGAAAATCCCAGCCAGTTTCATGAGGTGTTTTTTATACCAGGATAACTTCTGAAAAACATAAAATGCCAGCTGTGTGACTCCCACTGACTCAGCTGGTGAAGAGCAAGTTTTTTCCTGACCAGCTTCACCTGAAAGTGCAATGCTGTCTCAGCCCCAGCGACCTGCAGATTTGAGATATGAAGTTGGGGGTTAGGACAATGAACAAAGAAGACTCCTGGGGGCTGCAGCTCCATCAAAGGGTTTTGGACAGCAGATCGGACCAGGTCAGTGCTGGCAGCAGATGCTCTTTTTGCCACAGCTCATTGAAGAGCTCTGTTTCATCAACAGCTGAGAACTTACCAAAAAGCTTTGAGATGTTAAGAGACACCTCATTGAAAGGCAAGGTCTTGAAACACCCACCTTGGCACATCCATAAGCTAACGCTGCTGTCTGACCTGAAAAGGCAAGTGAACCTCTTCAGCTCTTGGCAAGCAGATGGGTTTGGAGGGCATCCATCAACATCCAAGTAGCTTGTCTGAAGTTAGTGCCAGTGGAGAAGAGCTGAGGAGATCCCTGCCACGTGGAAGGCTGGGTCTTTCCCAGGGCAGAGCTGCTGGCAGAGCCTCTCTGCTGGTACCTGAGGGCTGTGATGCCAAGCGAGGGATGTGGAACACTCTCCAGCTGGAGGTTAAAGCTGGGGCCCAGGATGAGCCTCTTGGTGTTCTCCAACACCAACTCATTTCTTAACAGCTTGGGACCATGGGGAGGGCCATCAGCATAGCTGTACCCTGTGTTGGCACTGCTGAAGCAGTGGGTAGTTACAGGGGAGCGGTGAGACAGCAGGGCTGGGACAGCAGAGCCCTGGCCCCCCGAGGACAGCTTTGGCAGAAGCAGCCTGCAGTGAGTCTGGGGGGTTCAGAGTGCCAGCTGAGCCAGACCTCCATCCCACCACAGCCTCAACACATCCACCAGCCCACATCCTCTTCATTGAATAAACCCAAAGAATAAGCATTAAAACAGGGGCTGGGTGGGCAGGACCATGTGGCAGGGACTAAGACAGTGCTATTATGTGATGCTGGGATGCCTCAGGTCACTCGGGGCTTTAGGAGCCCTAACCCTATAGTTACCATGGACAAACAATCCCATCTTGATGTTATTTGCAATATTTGTCTTTCCTTAACAGATTAGAAAGTCTCGTGCTTAGTGTCCACCTTCAAAACAAGCAGATCAGGAGAGGGTTTTTGATCTCCATGTGTCTGGAGGATGCATGGAGCTGGAGGGGATGGCATCCACTGATGATGTGAAGCTCATTTAGAAGTGTTTTTGAAGGTGCATGTTACAAATTTCCAAGTAAAATATTAAACACCAGTTGAAGCACATTGAAAGCGACAACCTTTCACACAGAGGCCTTTGCTTTTTAAAACCCTGTAATGAAACCAAGTTGGTTTTACAGCTTCAAATCTTCTGCCAGGTATGTTTAGAGTCATGAGGCTATGGCAGATGCCAGCAGCAGCCTTCCTGCAGCCAGGACTAACAGATAGGAGTTATCTTACTGAGTTTTTTCCCTCCTTAATTAGTTTTGGTGAAGCTCCCATAGATTAGACATCTGGCAGGAAAGCTGGGCTCATATCGATCTCTTTTATCACAAACTCATTGAACTCATTGAACTTTAGGAGTCTCTTTCTGCTCACATTCCCCTATAAATCTAACAGGGTGCAAACAAACTTAGAGCAGAGACTCTCGCTTGCACCAGCCTCGTGAAAAAGTTTGCAAGAAACTTAAGTGACACATTGTAGTCACCATCACCAACAGCTCAGGAAAAAAGAAAAAGGGGGAATATGGGGAAATCACATATTTGAGGCTACTTTTCACATGCAGTAAGTGTGAATAGATAAACGATGAGACACGGTGATCCCCCAGCCTGTCCTGCCGGGCTGCGTGGCCGCAGTCCTGCACTGCTCACACATGTGCCTCCGTGCAGGTATTTCTGCCCACTGCCCACTGCCCCGCCATCCACGCCGGCCCCAGGGGGGGATGCCCAAGAGCCACGCACGCACACCTTGCTGAAGGCAAAAGCGCGGCCTCGTACACGCAGGAATGAAGGCAGCCCAGAGACAGCTTCGATATCCCGGGAGAGAGAGCCTCAAGCTGCTGCTCTTGGCTTATCCCTCCAGTGAAGAAGAAAGTTAATTTCAAGGAAAGTCCGAGATTTCTGGAGCAGTCAGAGAAAGGGGAGCACCGGCCCTGTGGCAGATACACTCTCTTCTCCATGCTAAAGCCACCACAGTTGAGGTGACCGGTACCCCAAGCCGCAACCCACGCCTTGCACTCACCTTGGCTGATCTTGATGTTTGTCTGGGGGAAAGCCTGCGCAGCCAGCAGCGTCGCGGAGAGCAGCGCGCACACGGCCCCGCCGCTGCCCATCGCCGGGACGGGGCCGGGGCTCGGCCGCGGGCAGGGTCACGGCTCGGCCCGGGACCTCCCGGCTGTGCCAGGGCGGCTGTGTGGCTGCCTGGATATAGGCGCGGGGCTGCTCCCTCCCCCAAAGCCGCGGCTCTCCCGGCGACACCCCCCCCCCCCCCCCCCCGCCGCTGGCCGAGCCCGGCCGAGCTCATCGCATCCCACCCCAGGGACCTCTGCCCAGCGGCCTGGCTCCGGGGGTGCACGGCCCCGTCCAGAGAGCCTTTGTCACACACCCGAGGCTTCAGGCGAGCAAGGAAATCCCTTCTCTATCCCCACACCCTCCAAGTGCTTCCTGAGATGTTATTTTGTGACCCCAGCGCAGTGCTGCCCAGCCGCGCTGAGCCGGTGCCCTGCCCGCAGGGATGCTGGAGGGCATCAGCGGCCAGGCGCGGAGGGGAGCCCGGGGCAGCCCCGGGGTGCCTGACAACCCCTGCCCGAGGCCGGCAGCGCTGCAAAGCCAGGGTGAGCTGGCGGCTGCAGGCGAGGGCTGCAGCAGCGCAGGGGAGCTGCGGCCGGACACCCCGGGCAGGCAGGATGGCCTTGGGGGAGCGAGGGAGAGGGTCCCGGGGCTGCCTTCTGCAGCCTCTAACTGTGGGGTTTAACCGTTTACTCACCGTTTTGTTTTGTTTTGTTTTTAACCAGGGAAAGACAATACTTGTTTTATTCCAAACCAGCCTGGAAGAGAGAAGTGCCAGCTGTGCCAGGGGTCCAGGGCTGTTCCAGGGACTCACACTATTCCCCTCTGCCAACACCACACAGTCCTGTAACAGCAGAAAACCTTCAGTATCAGGCAGCAGTCAATACTATTAGCAGACAGTATTATCTAGCATGTCTTCTTTCTGTGGTCAAAATTCTTTTTGAAATAAACTTCAGATTTCAAAAAATATTGTATAAAGTATTTTTTGGGCTGTTGCACTGGCAAGGGAAACATTATAGGCACAAATACTCTGAAATTTTATGGTCCTGCTCCATTTCTCATTTATGCCTTAAATCAGCACTGAATGAACAGCTTAGGAACACACTCAGTACTATTCCCTTTTTATTCTTAGCTACAGACTAAAATGTTCAGCATTTTCTAGGACTTCAGCTGGGATGACCCGTTTTTACAGGCAAGATTCAAGTAGAAACAATTTGGGGTGACACAAAGCTTTCAGTATAGTAAAGCATCCAGACTTACTCCAGAGACAGTAACTCATTCAATCAATTTTCATATATTAAATTTTCTTTGCATTAAATAAAACCTTTAAATAAACCTCCACACATACATTTGCAATTCCATACATTGATCTGAAACTATATGGCTCAAGAAAAAGCCTATTGATATATCAGACCACTAAAAATGAAGGCATTCAGAGCATTAGAAGCCAGGGCATGCCTTTTCCCTTCTTAGCTGCATGCCATCCCCAGATAAAGCCAGTGTTACAAACCATTAGCAAACTATGGAACAAAACTCTCTGAGCATATTAATCTACACCCAAAGCACAAGTGTCCATGCTTAAAGAAGGAGCAGAGATCCAGAATACCTTTAATCCTGTTTCTAACAACAGACCCACAAGCAGCAGCATCCCCCACAGCACAGGCAGCCCCCTGTGCAGCCCCCGAGCCGGGGGCTCCGTGCCCAGCACAGCAGCTGGGCACCAGCTTTGCTCCCAGCACTGGGACAGTACACACACGTCATGCACGCAGAGCCAGCTGGAGTTTGATCTGCACTTTGGGTCACCTTCTCATTTCACAAAACACAGAGTGTGTTTTACCTGCTGGGTGCAGCCCCGGCAGCACAGCCACGGCTCGTTTTTTCAGCCCTTCTGCTCCCTTCCCTCCACACCCTGTTTTCTGATTGCCCTCCAGATCAGGAGCTCCTCAGTGTGCTTCCATCCTGTTTTGATTGACCTTTACTCAGGATTCCCTCCCCAGTTTTTGGCATCATATGTACATGAGCCTACCCTCCCTGTGAAACAGATCTTCATGGCTCCAAGGACAGACTCATGGGCAAGAGTGCCTTCTGTTACCATTTCATCCCCAGTGCTTGAGCAAAGCATGTGGCAGGTCTTTAAATCAGCTTCTGTAGATGTCCAGAGCCTGTGCTGCTGCCCACAGACCCCATGTGGAAGACTATTAATGTCAATGACAGTGACTGCTGAAGTCACAGCCCTTTGTTTGCATCTTTAGTTATGGCAAGAGATCAGCCTCCTGCAGTTCATTTGCCCAGGACACTCCATGGGCTCCCTGTGTGCATGACTTACTGATGAGTCAAAGCAGGAGAAAGCCAGAGAACAGAGATTTGTTGTCAGCCTTGCTGTGGGACAGAAAAGGAATTTCACCTTGCAGAGAGGCATGTTAGAATTGAAACCCACCATCCGCAACAGAAAAAGAATGCCCATGGGCAGCCCTGTGACAACCTCTGTCCCCACTACTTTGTGCTGCTACCCTGCAGGAGCTGTGCTGGAGAGCAGCAGGGAGCCATGGGCAGTGGTCAGTAAGAAGTGAAGGTGTTCACCAGGGGACAGCATGCAGGACCACACCAACAGGGTAAGCTCCTACCTGCAGCCACAGCAACTGGGCCACCAAGGCCTTTTTTTGTCATCCTCTCTCCAAGGCCATGCCTGGCATGTCCTCTGCCTGGGAGGAAGGTGTCCACTCTGTCATTCTCCCCCAGCCACTGAGAGATGGCTTCTGGATGCAGAGGGGAGACAGCATCTCTTGTAGCCTTGTATTTGCTGCATTCCCTCCTCCATGATGGCTGGGTCACCGTATCAGACTTGGCTGTCACATAAAGAACATGCACAGGTATGCTCTGAGCACAGAAGGGAACAAAAACATCCACAACTCAGCGTACACTGGAGCAGGTCCCAGACCCAAGGCATGCTGCAGGGATGGTGGTATCAGTTACAACATAGACCTTCAGGCTGGAGCACAAGCACCCCTAACAGCAGCAGGGACTACTGACTGACACATTGATTCCTGCCCAAACAAGCACTCAACTTCTTTTTTTTTCTTTTTAAGATTCACCTGTCCCTAACTATAGCAGCCAAACAACAAATGGAGGAGAAACAGACATATACATATTGTTTTATTCTTAAAAATCAAAATATTAAAAGCACAGGAGGCAATGGGCTGCATTTGATGAAGTGAAGGCAGGGAAAGGACTGCTGCCTGCCCTGCCACGTGCCAGCTTTGGACTGTCATCACTCTGACCTCCAGTTTCAAGCGTTCAAGAGCCAGAAGTAAAGGCAAAGCTTCCTGCAGCACCCAGCCAAGTGCCTGCCCCAAACACCACCTTTAATCACTCAAAGCAACTCTCCCACTTCTAGCAAAAAGGGACTGAGCCAGGGCAGATGGAGACCACGCTGGTTTGCACCTCTCCCTGGCAGCCGATGGGGATGAACATGGTCCTGGGTTGGCTCCACACTGTGGGGTGCAGGGAGAGGGAGCGAGCCATGGGCATGGGCCACTGCAGGGGCTACTGCCCAGTCATTTCACAGGTGACCTAGGGAGCAGGACACAGGCAGAGACCAGGGCCCTTCCCCACCTCCTCTGATCACAGCAGCACTGATATGGTGTTAGAGCCAACTCATCCGTAACACCCTGAGGCTTTCCAGCCCAACACAGATAAACACTGCTGAAGACAGAACAGATCCTTCCTTCTCCAAAATGAAGACATGGAAAGATAATAGTCATGGGCCAGGCCCAGCTCTCTTCAGGATGATGTCCTTTTTGTTTGATTTCTTGAATGGGCTGTAAGCAAGATACAGATTTTTATGCAGTGTCAATGTTGATAAATAGACCAATCAAAAGTAATAATAATTTGGGGCCCACTCCTGCAAAGAACCAAGACCCAGAGCTCAGTGCAGAGACTTTGCCACATCCAACCTGCAGCGTGTTGGGTGTGCTCTGGCTGGGAACTATGCACAGCCAGACCTATGCATCTGGCTCACTCTCCTGACAAATCTCCATCAACACATCCCCAGTTTGTCACAAATTGCTCCTGGTTCATCTGCAGTGAGAAACAAGGAGGCAAGCACCTACCTTTTGGCTTTTCTTGTACCATAAACATAACTGATGGAGCTCAACACAAAGATGAATTCTGCTAACAAGTATCACCCCAGTCTATGTGGCACAATGAAATAGAATTTTATTTTCAATAAATATACAATCTGCATCATACCAGACAATATGCTGTGAAAAAATAAAACATACAGAAGCAACCAACAGGACAGCTTGACTGTAGCTAAGTTCACTTGGTGACCTGGAGAACTACCTGGGTTAACACACAACACAGAAAGAGCCATGGCAGTCTGTGAGAGAATCAAAATTGTGTATTTTGGGTCTTTTTAACTGCAAAAGTCCCCACAGCAGGTTTCTTTTGCACAATACAGGTTTGAAAAGACAGGAGTTGGCTTTCCTGGTACAAATGCTATTGGAAATGTTTACTTTGCTATATCATCACTGTATCTACTTGACACACACAGACGGCTATTGAGAGTGGCAGGTCTCACCGCTGACGTGACACTGGATCCGTTTGATGCGGAGCCACACGTGTGGCCCAGCACACAAATGCACGTGTACATACTAACAGGAGCTTAATTCTGTTAAAACTAGTACAAGGACAAAACTGGAGTCAGAATCAATTGCACCACAGGTTCTACCGTTTAAAAAAATATTCTAGCCTAATTACCACGTTCACCAATGAGAGCACACAGGTACTTATATCTCCGAGAGGATGAGCCATGGATTTGAACTGGAAGGACAGCGGAGGCAACTCACAACTCCTCCACCCGCTCAGCACTTCCCATGGCACCTCCACCAGCAGCCCAGGCCGCCCAGCCATGCACTCTGCCACGTGGGACGCAAACGGCCGAGCAGGACCGGGGGCGAGCAGCGAGAGGTCTGGCCAGCTGGGCCACTGGTAGCCCCAGGGGACCGGCCAGGACACAGTGGGATATGGTTTGCAGAGGCCAGCGTGGCCAGTTGGGTGCCGGCAGCTGCTTCAATCCAACGGAGCTGCTGTGGGGTGCATGTAGGGTGTGAGGTGGGGTGTTTTGGTCAGTGGTTTACTCTTTTTTCCTTGTCCGCCTGCTTGGTCTGGCTGCTGCTCGTCCCCCACCTCATGTTACCTCCAGGGATGCCGGGGAGACGCGGTCGCACTCCTCCCGGGAGCGCAGACTGTGCCACTGCTCCACTGCCGTCCGGTGCGCGTTCAGCATCCGGCGCCAGTGGTTGGACTCAGGGGCTCCCGTTGAGTACTGCCCGATCACGATCCTTCCAATGAAGTCGTTGCTGCTCTTCACGTTGTGCCCGTACACTGAGGAGAGCAGAAACACAGACCGGTCAAGGCAAAAGCATCGTTCCTCCAGCCAGGGCTCTGCCTCCAGAAAACCAAATGCCTCCTCACTCAGCGTGCCAGACACCAGCATTTTTGGTAAATAACTCAGCATCTCAAAAATGTCAGAGAGATGAAATCAGGAGTTTAGAAGGAGTAAGATAAGCTGTACTACAGATTGAAATACAATTCAAATAAATGACACAAATCCACACTTATTACGGTATTTAGCAAGAACAGGTGAAGTAGAATCACAGAATGGCTTGGGACGGAAGGGACCTTAAAGATCATCTAGTTCCAACCCCCCTGCTATGATTTTTCTGTCTTTCCACTAGATCAGGTTGCTCAAATCCCTGTCCAACCTAGTCTTGAAGTAGAATTACACCATGTAAAGAAATGCGAGGCTCTGCCAGGGCATTGTGAAATGATGAAAGCAGCCGAGCAGCCAACACCTGGGTAAATGAAGAAAGAGCATCTCAAACTGTCCTCCTCCAAGTGCGACTGCCATGAACCATTCCCGTGCTAATTGATAGCCTTCCCAAGTCAGAGACAGGAATCACACACATACATGCTGTCAACAGGATGTTTATACAGAACAATTTGCCATAATTATTGCTGCAGCTACTTGTTAAAACTCCAGGAAAGCAGCTGAGGGAGAGACATCAACCCAACACCCCATCCTTTGGATTAGCCCAGTCTCCTGGAACAAAAGACCACAGACAGCAGCAAACTCTAATGACGGGCCTGATCCTGGGCAAGGCTGCTTGCTCCTGCTGGACAGGAGCAAAGGCACTGTGTGTTCTGCAAATTGAAGCCCTGCCTCGGCTCATTAGAAAGTTGAACAAAAAGTCTGTGCAAACTGAAGCCAGGATATCCACGGGCACTGGCTGGAATACTAAGGATTAAAATATCTCCTCAGGAAAGAGAGAGCTTTTTAAGAACAAATGCCTGCAGGGGCTCCAAATCCTCCCAGGCTTGTGCAGCAGGAGCAAGCTCAAAGTGGGAGTGCAGCCCAGTGTGGAGCCAAGTGTTGCCACCACTGCCCCTGCCAGCAGCACCAGCCTTCCAGGGCTGCTGGAAACCAGTGCTGGCAGCAAAGCCACATTTGGGATCCCTGATGGTGGCACCCCCTGATGCAGTGCACACCTTTCACAGCAGGCAGGACACCGAGCACTAAGCACTCAACCTCACTTTTAGCCATGCATTTTAGTCAAGGCTATGTATTTCCTATTATAATATATCCCACAATTAATTAGTGTTATTTTAAGATGCTACTTGGTATCTCTACCATCTCCATGCTCTGAAAATGCTGGTTCCTAGCTACTGCACCAGGATGGGATCTTGTTAGGGGTGACTCAGTTGCCACCTGCCAGTGAAGTTCTAAAATCAAGCTGTGCAAGGTTACATCTCACTTTATACCTTCTGACAACTCTGACACATACAGTTTATGGGCAGAGACGCTTCTGTTCATCAAATTATCTGGAGATATTTTTGATAATGGCAAACCTTCAAATGTCCACATCATTTCTCCAAATAATTGCACTAAAAAAAAATTACCCTGAAACTCTTCAAACTAGAGTTAAAAATGATTTGAGGTACACCTCCCATTGGGAAGATTGCAGCTCCTCTGCTTGTTGCCATCAGTTATGCAGGGGTGATGCCACCAGCTCTCTGCAACATGCTGCTGAGGAAGCGGCCCTGTCAAGAGGCCAGGTTGGTGTTACTTGGAAAAGCCATCTTTTGAGGATGTGGTGAAGAATTTTAAGTCATCCATCTCCAACTAGTACACAGCTTGCCAGAGTTATTAACAAGTTCTCCTACAAGGCAATGGATCACAAGTGTAGCTAGCATGACTATGCTTAACGCCCTATGATTTATTATCCTAGAGAAGTCAAATATTGTGGTAAAATCACATAAAAGTAATCCCAAAGCAAATGTCTCCTTAACTTTTTACATAGGATTTTTTTTTCCTTCTTTTTTTCCAGAATGAAAGAAGATGAAGCCTAATCCTGGGAGACAATACCAAGTAATTTAAAGTAAGCAGTCTTAAAGGCCATCAATTAATCACAGTATAAATTAACAGTGGAGAAGTGCCCCAGGCATACCAATTCTTCAAAGATAATTCCTGTCAGGACTGTAAAATGAGTAGGTGTGCTAACTAAGGGGACTGTGGATCCAAGTATTTTGAATTCTTGTAAAGCATCTTGGTGATCTCACCATGTCAAGTAATTAGCATGTTGATTCCTTTAGGGTATTAATGGGCTACAAGCATTGTTGCTTCTATCATTAACTAGTTTAGATAGCACAGAGGTAGACTTATTGCTGAAGAACAGGGAAGACATTTTCCAAGGCCAAAAGCTTATTCACAAACAGACCATAAGAGGTGGCACTAGATGAGACCTCAGGTTTCCAAACTTGCAGCTTCACTGCAGCAGCTGTTTCAAAAGACGAGAGATCTGTGTGCCAAAAATTCAGCTTCACTTATCAGTTCACAAGCCTCTAAAACTCAAGGACATGTCTTTCTCGGAGGCTAATTACTATTATTCCACTCTTAAAACGGCCAGTATTTGCTGAGCAAATCTGCTGATGGTTGAGCTGCACAGAGCTGTTGCATGGACCTTACCCAGGGGAAGGTGCTGAAGTTGGTATTGCACAAATAAGCCCTTCTCTTTGCTCATGCTCAGGGGCACAATTTTCTCGGTTGCTGTTGCTGGTTCTTCCAAGAACAACTTGAAAAGGAAAACTGTAGGATCTCGTAAGTCCAGGTGAGAAGCTGAAAGCAGAGGCTGGCCATGTCACTGGCACTTGCTTCACCGCGGGCTGGGGCCGTTCTACACTGGGCTCCATCCTGGGACAGCTCCGCCCTGTTCCCTCCTCAGCTGCAGCAACTGCTTCTCTCAAACAGAGGAGGAACCATTTCCTTGAACACCAACAAGCATGCACCAGCCACTACACTTATTACACCATTTACATTCACATCTGATGCTTCAGTCTGCTCCACAGCCCAGCAGAAGTGGTTAACATCACACTTATGATACAGACCCCACAGGTACCACTCCTGTACCAACCAGGACTCCCGGGTGCTCAGACACGATCCCAAAATGACAACTTTCCAAGATACAAGGTGAGCTGCACAGCATTCCGGAGCTTATCCCCACCCTGGCTGGAAGGGGACCAGCCAATGCTGCAGGTGTCTGTGGAGAGACCTGGGAGTCCCTTTGAGCAGAACACCCCTGCAGAGCTGTGGAGGGGCCACCAGCCTGGGGATGGGCAGGCTCTGTCAGAGCCCCTCTGCTTTTTGCATGCAGTGACCCACGCACCATGGCTACAGTCCCACCTGCAGTGGAGCCAGTTCCAAACACAGGCTCACACCTTAAGTCCCAGGAGGCAAAAAGCTCCTGCCCCTTCCCTTCAGCTTCTTCCACAACAGGTAGAGATGGTCCAGCCCATGGGACAGCAGTTGGGCTCTGCACCATGCTCTGAGCCCAGGTTATGGCACAAGTGGACTGATGACTGAGCATCCCCTTCCAGAGTCTGAAAGGAGCTCAGAGTAGATTTCAGATTAAATCTGCTCTTGGCCACTAAAAACAGTAACTCTGTGGAGCTGCTCAGAAGCAGAAAATGAGGTAATTTTCATTTGGGGTTTTCAGACTGACCCAGACTCTGGTTACAGACAGGCAGTCACCGCTTTCCATTTAAGAAACCTATTTTCCTGACAGAAATTACACACCTGATCTCATGAGCTTTTTTTCTACCATTGCAGTAATTTACACAATAGCAACATCCATTTTCAGGCCAATATAGAGCAAAAAGCAATTAAGCAAGCAGAGGTCAAACCAATTCCTTCTGCAGCTGCTCTTTACTAAGGGATGCATTTGGAAACAGAAAGGCTTCTTTGAAAAAAAAATAACCCAACAAAACAACAAACCTCTTTATAATAGAAATGCTGAAATAGAAAAGAAAATTGAGTTCACTTATGTCCATTAAAAGGGCTGAATTCTTGAGGACAAGTAATGCGATTATGGTGGGCTGACCCTGGCTGGACACCAGATGCCCACCAAAGCTGCTCTATCACTCCCCTCCCTCAACTGGACAGGGGAGAGAAAGTATAACAAAAGTCTTATGGGTCAAGATAAGGACGGGGAGAGATCACTCACCAATTACCAGCACAGGCAAGATAGACTCAACTTGGAGAAATTAGTTTAGTTTATTACCAATCAAATCAGAGTAGGGCCATGAAAAATAAAACCAAATCTTGAAATACCTTCCCCCCATCCCTCACTTCTTCCCAGACTTACATTTTTCTAGATTTTCTCTACCTCCTCTCCCCTAGTGCTGCAGAGGGACAGGGAATGGGGGTTGTAAGTTCATCACATGTTGTCTCTGCTGCTCCTTCCTCCTCAGGGGAAGGACTCCTCACACTCTTCTCCTGCTCCACTGTGGGGTCCCTCCCACAGGAGTCCGTTCTCCATGAACATCTCCAGTGTGGGTCCCTTGCATGGGGTGCAGCCCTTCAGGAGCAGACTGCTCCAGCATGGCTTCCCTGCGGGGTCACAAGTCCTGCCAGCAAACCCTCTGCAGTGTGGGCTCCTCTCTCCATGGGGCCACAAATCCTGCCAGGAGCCTGCTCTACTGCAGGCATCCCACCAGGTCACAGTCTCCTTCAGGCATTCACCTGCTCTGATGTGAGGTCCTCCATGGACTGCAGGAGGATACTGCTCTGGTAATAGTATCCTCCTTTTCCTCCTTCTTCACTGACCTGGGTGTCTGCAGAGCTGTTTCTCTCACATATTCTCACTCCCCTCTCCTGGCTGCAATTGCTGTTGCACAGATTTATTTTTTTTTTCTCCCTTCTTAAATATGTTATCACAGAGGTGCTACCAGCATTGCTGATGGGCTCAGCCTTGGCCAGAGCCAAGTCCACCTTAGAGCTTGCTGGCACTGGCTCTGTTGGACACAGGTCAAGTTTCTATCAGCTCCTCACAGAAACCACCCCTCTAGTGCCCCTCACTACCAAAACCTTGCCACACAAACTGAATACAGCAATCTAAATAAAATGTTTTCATGTTATAAACTTATTGATGCAGCGCTCCTAAATAATCCATATCAAATTGATGGGGGCCTGGGTGCTATATGAAGCTTTTCCTTGGGGCAGGGGTCCATGTTCCCTAGAGGGCTCTTGGGCAGGAGGGGTGGCTGGGTCACACCGCTGGCCTGGCTGCTGAGCTCCCTGCAGGGCTGAGCAACACGGCACCCGAGCAGTGGCAGGGACTGTCATGAGATGCCATGGGACCTGGAGCTCCAACATGGCCCCAGGTAAAACTCCAGCCTGAGCCTTCCCTTGTCTCTGACCAACCTTAGTTACATGGAATTGCTTTTCACCAGTCAACAGTTTCACATGTCACTACATAATCTGGCACTTGCCTCTGATCCAGGAGGTTGCCTGGGTGGCATCAGCCCTGGCATCAGCCAAAGTGTCCTTTACGTTCCTCTTTGCCTCTACACTGAGACTTGCAAACTGAGTACCTGTGAAGAGCATGATTGCAAAGTATCTGTGATTTATAAGTTATGCGCAACAGTAAAATTTAAGGTGGTATTTCAGATGCTAATCCAGCCTCTGACAAATATATTAGCAGCCTTGAAGTGACCAGGAAGGAGCAGTAATTCAGAAAATTTCCCTAAGTTAACTTCAAGGCTATCAATACCATTTATGTGATGGGGGACAAGCTTTATGCTAAAGCACCTTGCACGGCTGGGACCACAACCCCTTCAGCCATCTGCATCTAATGAAAACCCTCCCCAGCCGTGCTCAGCAGTTAGAGCTGTGCTGCACCACCCAGTACGGCCACACAGGACCTCTGCTGCCGCCTGCAGCTGCTGGAGCCTCCGCTGCTGCCTCTCCAGGAGCAACAGGCAGAGAAACCTCACAGCATTGGAGTGGGTGGGAGCTTCAGCACAAATAATTTAACTCTTATTCCGTCACCTACATCTGTTACCTGCAATGCAATTAAAACCATTGAACTCAGACAAGAAAAATAACAAGTAGGAATGTGCCTCTGCTTTTCATCTGCCTTCTAACTCAGGCTAGACATCAAGCAGAATAACTTTGTCCAGTTTTAACTAGTTTGTCATTAGCTTATTTACAGCACACCATGACCCACTCTCTAAAAAATTGCTCACGGAGTTGTTTGTTTTTTTTAAAAAATGCTATTTGGTTGCATCCTGCATATTTTAAAAGGCTTTAAATAACAAAGCACCCCTGGGTGCAGCTCTTGTGCACCCCTCTGACACATGTCACTGCACGCACCATGCCAGCCAGCACCATCACAGAGCCAGCCCACCACCACGGGGTCACTTCCAGCACAGCAGACAGCCACAGGAACCAGCTCCCCAGTGGAAGAAACCCCAAAGGAATCAGAGGACCTTGCCCTCTTCCTTTCCACTACAGGATAAAGCTATTCAATCTAAATACTAGAGAGTAAAAATCCAGCTTAATTTTTATAGCTGGCCTAGAGAACATTGGGTGCCTGGGTCAATCACTAGGTGTGAAAGTCATTAAAAAAAAAAAATCCTACCCACCACTATATACCTGCAATTGTCACCTGTAAAAGTTTCATCTGATACCCTTGGCCCACCAGACTAGGAACTGACTAAACACCTACAAGGTAAATATTCTTACTGGAAGGGCTCTGCAGCACAGGCACACCTAACCCTGCAGCCCAGAGATGTGACTGCACCCCTGCAGCCACTCTTGCTGCTGGCCAGTGTTGTGTTGTGAGCTGTGAAACCCACATCCAGAAACCTTCAGCCATCATCATCCCGCTCTGGTGGCCCCATTGCACACTGTGCCCAGACACATCCTCGGATTGCAGCCAAACCAGGGGAAAAGGGAAAAATAAGCAAAAACGTGCCCGAGGCTGCACTGACAATTCAGTGGCAGAGCCTCCCTGAAGACACAGGTCTTACCAGACCCTGGGGTCTCTCTGGCAAGAACCACAATCCTTGTAGCACTGACCGATCAACACTCCCTGCGATTCCCCATTTTAGGCTTGGCAGAGTCTCAAAAAGTGCCCTAATCACACATTTGCACCATTCATGCAGGCAACACTTCATCCCTCCTCCTCTGCAGGCAGAAATTGGTGCCCCCCCACTGAGCTCTGCCAACAGCCAGTGGGTCTGAGCTGTCAGGTTAAGCAGGTCTGAAAACTACTTCTGAACTGCTTGACATCAATATTAAAAAGCTGTTTAGCACAAAGAGGGTGCTGCCAGAAACAGGCAGCACCAGGACTAATGATGTACACTGTGAAGGTCACAGGTACGGACTAAATTCTGCCCCTTGCTCCTTGAGCGTGGCCCATACTATTTAGTAGAGGAGAGATAAGCACAGGAGAAGACGTGGTGGTTTCACATTTATCAATTTAATCTCCATCAGGCTCTGATGAGCACATAAAACTCGCTTCCCAGCATCTCCTCCATAAGGCCACTCCCTGCAGCGTCTGTGCCTGCTCAGCTTCAGAAGGAACTGGAACCACTTGAGCACATGGCCAAATCCTGGCCACGCACAGCCCCACCACAGCTCCTGCATCCAGCTGCTGCTCCATGGGAAACCACTACCACACCAGGAAACTCTTTGGAAAACCATTTCCCTCCTCGCCCTCCTGCAAGGGCAGCTGCTGTGCTCTGGCTGGGGCAGCCTGGGAAGGGGGCCTTGTGGATGTGCCCAGTGGTGTGCCCCGAGATGGGCATTTGGCTAATCAGGGTCTGGCCTCCGACAGAGAGAGAAAATTCCCACAGGAGAGAGCAGGGACCCAGGGAGCAGGGGAAATGCAAACGCACAAACATGTCTTGCAGAAATCTCAAGGACACGTTGGGATGACACTTCATTAAATTATTTTATGAGGAGAAATGGGAATAACAGACTGGATGCATCTATTGCAACAGCCTGGAGGATACTGAAAGGGAGGATCTACAGCTGGCTTTTTCCAACTCAAATTCCTCTTTTGAACCCCAGATCCAACAAAGCACATGACTGGCTTCATGTGTATCTACATATGAACAGGCTCTAACACCGACACTGCACAGCACCTGTAAATGAAGGCAGCGATGGCCCTGAGGGAGAGGCAACCTCTGCTGGCACGTTCATGTGTCTCCTCTGATGGCCACAGGGCCAGGCACAAGCATTTCATCTCCAGACACTGCTCTACTGCCCAAAGTAGCTACTGCCACCGAGATTTTCCCTCGTTTGATATGCAGAAATATTATGGCCTTGTGAGAAGTTTGAACAATTTCTTTCACTATGGCACGAGTCAAGATGAAATGCCAAGGTCGAGAGAGGCATTGTCACTGCTTAAATTAATGGGCTTGGCAAAACAAATAAGCACCGATGGCCAGTCTGGGGAGAGGAGGGTTTGCTCCTCTCCTTAGGAGAGAAAAGATTCCACAAAAATTCCAGATAGCTCCAGGACAAGCTGTCTCTGCCGTGTCTGCAATGAGGTACAGTTATTAACCAAGTCAGTCACTTGAAGAATTTAATTTTGCCTTCTCAGCAAGCAACAGACTGGCTTAGGAAGCATCAGCATCTTGCTACTCTCACAGGATTAATGGTGTTTCACTCCTCCTTGTTAAAAGCGGCGAGTCTGCTGCAAAAATCCACATCCGTCCCTGAAGCATCTTCCCAGAGTGACCCCAAACCAGGATCAGGGCTGCTGGACCCCACCCAACATCTCCAACCAACCCTCACTGCCTGCTCTGCTGTCACCTACTCCAGGCTGACAAACACCACCTATCGTGCAGACCAGGAATCACAGATGGGGATCTGGAGGATGAAGAGCAATGGGGACCTTCCCCCTCCCAGAAGGGTTTTGAAGCCCATACATTGTACGTGCTGCAGAAAAGCTCTGTCAGGTAAGGCCATGCCCTGAGGTCAAGATCTCCTGCTGCTGCTAGAGCATCTCCTCAGGTCCCTCTCCCACTGTCCCAAGAGTAGGAGACATCCTCACAAGACCTGCTGGGCCACCTCGTGTGGCCACAGGACCCAGAGCAAAGCAGCCGGGACAGTGGGAGGTGCTCGCCAGGAGCACTCTGCTCTCCCCAGACTCTGACCATATGGTGTCCGGTGCATAACACATGAAGTATTTTATAACGCCAGACACAAAGGCCAGATTCTCATCTAAATTAAACAGGTATAAATCCCCAGAAAATCCAGTGCTGACATCAATGTCTTTTCCCCTTTGGCTGAGACATGTTTAAGCATAGATTAGATTCTGCTTCTGAACTCCAGATATGTGGAATATACAGACAGTCCAATACTTCAGAAACACACATATAATAGACAACCAGAAACAATTTTCTAGCAGCAAGTTGCCTAATTATCTATCCATCTAAGAGATGTTACGGTGCCCGTCATGATAGAGTTTCAAAACAGAAACCACTTCCTGCTGTGTTCCAGCATGGGAAAAAATATCAGTTTCATTTGCCTCATATTTTAGAGAAGAGGGGTTTTTTCCCCATATATATGTGCAAAAGACAAAGTGCCTCAATATTTTATTTTGTGGGAAAGAAAAAGCAATAGGAAAAAGGAAACTGAGCATCTGAAGCAGCAAGTCAGAACAGAGATGTGTAATTACAAGGCACCTAAAGATGATGCTGGCACCTGAAGGTCATTCTTTCACACAGCCAGGCAAATCAAAATTCAGGTGTATTTCTGGAGAAGCCTAAGGCAAAATCTATTATTAGCTTTCAATCTGCTCAGCTAATTGGGACATTTGGAAATCAGCCTGTTAATTAAAAAAGTATCATTGAAAAGCCCTGCTATCCCTGCATCCCATTCATGGGACTTTTACAAATCTCATGCAGTGCAGACAAACACCAAAAGCATCACCTTGTCTCCAATGTCTACATCAGGAGTCTGACCACCAGAGCCGACAGGTTAAAAATGAATAGGTTTAAGGTCCGAGGAGTTCTAGCCGCCTTCTCCTCAACCAGGACTCAAGCTGTCTGGAGATCCAACTTTAGGACTCACCCAGAATGAAACCTAGTTGGTTTTATTTCCAGGTGCAATGGGTAAGTGTGGGTCTGGGACCTGTAAGCCTTTGGTGCAGCACTTTGCCCCTCCACTTAACCTGGGCTCACTTGGAAGGTGAGGTCTGGAGCTGATGGACACCTTCAGCTTTGGTCCATCTCCCTGTCGTCTTTTCTGCCAGGTCAGGGCAGCTTTCCCCCTCCCAATCTCAAACACCAATGAATGCCCCAGAGACTGTCATGTAGATCAAGGAATGAATATGCTCAAACAGGCAGTATTTCTTAAAAATTAAAATATTTCAGTGAACGCAAACCAAACAAAACTACCAAGAACTGTATTAGCAACACACATCAGTGACTTCCCCCCCACCTCCTTCTAAAAATTCAAATGTCATTACATGGTCCTTAAATTTTCCCAAAGGCCAAGGGAAAGAGAAAATGAGCCAACAGAGGAATCAAGTATTGATTAAAATAACAGACTGCTGTTCAAGTACTGACTATTAACTGGAAGTTAATTAGAGCCCTGGGATAAAACATCAAGGCAATCCAAGGGTCTGAAGACACATGTTGTTCCAGTACTCAGTGCATAGAGATGCTGATGGTGTTGTCAGTGCTCCTCTGCAGTAACCATTCAAACCACGGGTACAGGTGTGCAAAGTCTCCCTGCTAACAATGCTCCCTAAGGAATCCAAATATTAAATATATAAAATTAAATTGGTCCTAAATCTTTACAGAAAAGAGAGACATGGTCCCTTTTTAAAACATATTGAAAAGTGAAGAGAATCATATAAAAATCCTACAAATGAGTCAGAAGAGAGAGAGCCTGTGAGCTGTGTCCTCAGCCAGTATTTATGATGAAGATCTCACCAGCTGTCACACATGTATGGTGGCCAGTCTCTCCAGCAACAAACAAACCCTGCCTCAGCCCGCTTCCTTCCCCTGGGCAGAGCACCCTGTCCTGCTGGAGCAATGGCCACCCTTCACATGGGAACAGTGCAGTGGGACAGGTCCCATCACCACTTTCCATCAGCCCTGATGCTTGTCCAAGCTCCAGCTACACTCTCGGCCAGATCAGACAGCAAAGTAGATTTTCCCTTTTCATTTGCACAGATGGTGCCCAGAGCATGAAAATGATTTTTCACTCTTTGGGGACCCTGCTTGCTTCACAAGCCCTAAAGATCCTGTCATGTTAACATGTACAAGAGCTTATTTAGATGGAGAAAGACAGAAACAGTCACCACAGGACCTCGGGGAGATATATATTCCCTGACTGTGATCACTAGAGGTTGTGTTTTTTTATAGTAAGTGATCAAAAGATGTTAACGCGTCACCAAGATGTGGTTTGCCCTGGAGCACTGTGGTGGTTTTTACTGGGCCATCTGGGCTTTACTGCAACACAAACAGCATTACCTATGACTGCTATTAACAACATTATAATCATTAACAAAATACCACAGTGCTCGGATTTCAGGTGTCGTCTCACCTCCTGCTGCATAGCCCAGGCTTTCCAAAGGTTGGGCTGGGATTTAGAGGACAGGTTGCCCAAAATCTGTCAGCAGGGAGAGCACAGTGTCTCTAGGCACCCAGCATCCAGCCCTCCAGAGCATAGAGGCTGCAGTCACACCTCAAACATCCTTTTTTTCTGCTTGGAAATGACCCCAGGCAGCAGATGACATCCCTTACTACTGGACAAAGAATAATTAACACCTTTGTTCACAGGTATACATGGTTAGGAGAACATCCTGTCTTCTAAAGCCTGCCTCATTTCTCTGCCAGACGTGAACCCAGGACTTGTTTGCACTCAAGTAGAAAATGGCACATGGGGGATGCATATCAAGTTGCCAGAAAACAAAAAGTGGGAAAAAAAAGCCACCGCAAAAAGTGCATTTCTCTTACAGTATGTATGAAGATGTGTTTGTTGGAGTAAATGAAAATCACGCATGTTCTTCATTAGCTGTGGCCTCACTTATCTTTTTTCTGTCGGGATATCAGACTTGTTATGAGTATCAGTCACTCTCCTGGTTTTACCCTCTTTTGGTGAGAAGCTGTGAACAGACAATACTTGCAGCACTGATTCTGACCCTGGACTTCTCCACCTGAGCTCATCCCACCTCATTTTAGGCACTAAACTGGGACACGTGAGTTACTGACAGCAGGAAGCATCTGAGGTAGAAACAGATGGGAAGGCAGAAAGACAGCTTGTACAAGGTGTCCTGCACCAATGTGGAAGGAGGAGCATTTTGGTGTGTAAATGTCAATAATGTACAGTGTTGAATCCTAGTATGGCTAAGGATGAGGGAAGATTTAAGAACCAGCCCAACACCCCCCAAATCTTGGCTAATGCAGAGCTTGCCCTGTGCATCATATCTTGGAGGCACCCACTGCCCCTAGTCTGGCTGCACTTCAACCCTGTGTTCAGTCCGAAGTCCACCTCTCCAGAGCACCACCAGGAAAGCAGGGAGCAGAATGGTGCTTTTACAGAAAACCATCCACCCGCAGTGTTTGCACACCCAGTCCTTGCTACAGTCACAGCAAAACGGTGCATCAGTTCTTACTACAGTGCACTAAACCCAGGCAGCTTGATTCAAGATGCACAGGAGAAAAACACACAGGGGAAAAAAACAATTAATCTTACTTTGTCTGGATAGTGCCTTACTTTGCAGCATGGTCCCAGCCACACAGAGGGAGCCAGGAGCCTCGGCTGATAGGGACTGGCACAGCTCCATGGCTTTCCAGTGAAGCTAAGCCAATGTAAAGACAGCTGCAGACTGGGTCCAAAATATGAAGCCACAAAAAAAGGTTCCTTTAAATTATTGAAGATATACTCACTTCTGGCTCCCATGACTGCTTTTACAGCTCGCTCGCTCTCTATTCAAAGCATCATCACCCACCCTTCAAACAGATTATTTTCCTTTTCAATTGGACTTTGACTCAGGAGCAAATTTAATTAACTGACCTAATGGACTTGAGATGTGGACTGAAAAAAAAAAGAAATAAAAAACAACTCCCACAAAACACACAACAGAAAGAACCACCACTACAGCCATAAAAACCCCTCAAGTAAAACAAAAAAAGTCTAGATAAAAGAACCCGTTGCTTATGCTCCTGCTTTGTAGAGATGCAAAATAATAAAAGGATCCTCACATTGCAAGGTATTGCTTCTCCATGCTGGCAACCATTTGCTCTTTATTGTCTTTTCACATAAGATCCCAAAGCCCTTTACAAGCTTTTAAGCTGTGCAATACCCTACCATGCCAAGAAGGCAGCTATATGGGGAACACCACCATCCCCATCTCAGAACTTCAGCCAAGCTGCATACTAATTTTATTAAAACCTCATAGACACACACAAGAAGAAACTGGTGCTGCACTCCCTACTGGGGACAGGCTTCCACCAACACCTGGAGCATCTCCATCACTTAGGTGAACACTGAACGTGGCTCAGCAGCTTCATCACCACTACACCCCCTGAATCACCTTGACACCACAGATGCCTGTGCAAGAGTCCTGATTTGAAGGTCCTCACAAGAAGACAGGCTCTTGGCTCCTCTAACACCGGGAGGCAGTGCAGACACCAAACCAGCAGAAGACTGTACACACAACAACGTGACCAACACTCCAGCTATATATTGGCTACACAAACCACACATCTCAAACAACAGGGTCCCAACCACAGCAAAAGCAGCAAGGCCAAGGGTGTCCACAGCAGTGCCATACCCGAGCCGTGCATCACCCTTCAGTCCAACAGCAGCCAGGGCAACCCTGAAAAGCTCTGCACACTTCTTCCCAGCTTTGGAGCTGCTGGTGACATTTCTAGCCTGGGATTATTTGTTGCAACGTTCAAAGCAAGCAACACATCTCTTAGAAAATGGAGCACCACTTAGAAGGCACACTACTGAAATCCGACTGCATTACACATGATTATAAATCAGCTAACTTCCCATTGACTTATCTGAGAATACATTCATTTCCACAGGAAAAAATAATCAGACATCCACTCATTAATGCTGACTTCGGAGCAGCATGTTCCCCTCACCCTTCTGACTGCACAGAGCTGCTGCTCTGTTTACTTTTTCCTCTTCTATTAGGAAAAGGGGAAAACAAAGAAGAGAGCATTTCATGCCTGTCACAAGATCGTCTGATAGAAGCTTCCAAGAACAAATTCATCATTGCACATGCAAGGTACAGTCAGGGTGATGTGCATGCAAAGCAGTGATTAATTATAGACTTTTTGCTGAGGAAATTTCTGAGCATGAAGGGCAAAATTTAAATTGCTGATCAGCATCACTTTTGTTATAGTATGTTTGGAAACAAACTAATGGGTTGGTATTAGGCTCCTTGTACCAGTTTTGACACCTGTATATGCCGTGCAAGAAAGAAAAATTTAAAAATACTTCAAAATATGTTCTTTCTGATGCAGCTTTCTTTCTCTTCATCATCAAAAGATGATGAGTAATGGGTGGGAAAGCTGTCAAAAAACGTGTTTGTGAAGCATGAGAGCTCAGTGTGGCAGAAGACCATGGGTCCCACCACCCAGCCCCTCTGTTCCTCCAGAGGGCAATAAGATCTGACCCTGCTCTTGACAGTGCCTGAGATCCACTGCACACATAGGCTGGGTGAAGTGCTGGTGTGGAAAGGAAAACCATCACTTCCTAGGGGTCCCTGCAGCCCTGCCCAAGAACTCCTGGCAGAAAAGGCCACTGGCCACCATGGCCCCAGCTCAGCCATACGGCTGCTGCCTGGCCAGTGGGTGAGAGCTCAGCTGGGGACCCATCTCTGCACTCTGCTACCCCTGTTCCGAGCAGCACAACCAATTGCCAACTTCTACTGACTGTTCTCATGTCTAGAGAACAAAAACAGGAGATCCAGAAATTGTTTAAAAATAAGAATTCCTATCCCAGCCAAACATCCCCAGCACTGACAAAGGTCTTGAGTGAGGTTAGCTCTGGGACTCCTGGCCCACAGCCCGCATGGTCTGTGTCTTGGTCTATCTCAGCTGTGTCACTCAGGGCTTGGCACTGAGCCCCAGCCCTTTAAAAATAAAGGCATGAACAAACCTGCTTACAGAACAGGTGACGTCAGCGTCAAACACTTAGAGCTGCATCATCTCACTGGCAAGTTATGTCAAGCACCAGAAGTTATCTCTGCCAGTGTTTGGGCTCTGGGGTCATTCGATACTTCCCTCTAACTCTTCTAATTTTTTACTTTATGCCCAAGTTCCGTACAGCTGAGAAGTGCAATTAATGCTGCCTCCTCCTCTGCACAAAAGCATTCCCAATGGCACCAATTAAGCACAGGACCAACAAGGTGCACTCCCAGTCAGCTCCAGTCCTCAACTGACAATGCTGGAAACAGCTTCTGCAGAGGACAGAGTGCTAATTAGGCTTCCCTGGAGACCCCAGCAATGGTCATCCCTTTCAGGTGGCTACTGGGACAGATGCTGTCCTGCCCAGGCTCATTTGCACACCCACAACTTCTTCTTTGTTCACCTTGGAGACAACCACGACTGTGCCAAGTTGATAACACCACCACATTTACCTGTGAACACTAGGCTGGCGTTCTCCAGTTCTTCCTGTGGAACCTTGAAGCTGAAGGACTCATTGTAGAAAGGATCTATCGTCCCTCGCATGCAGGAGGTCTTCTTGGTTTTTGTTAATTTTAATCCATGAACAAGCTGAATTTTCACAAAGGGATCTGACAAAAATACACAAAATACAGCTTGTGTGTTGTGGATGTAGTGAGTCAATACCCCCGTCTGTGAGGTTGGGCACCACATGGATGGGCCATGCTGGAAAACAGCATTTGGAAATGGCTGGGACTTGTACTGCTGTGCTGCTCCCAGGGACGTACAGGGGAGAGAAAAGTCAGGCAGCTGGATTAAAAATGCTCCCTGCCAAAATCATGACGACAGCCTTGACTGAGGCTGAGCACACTGTTCTTTTTGGAAAATGCCAATATTCTGGCAGCACCAGTGGCTGGGGCAGGGAACATGGGAAAAACACCTGAGGACATATGCATGAAGCAATCACTAGCCAGCACGCTCAGAAATGGCAGGGAGCAATACATGGACACTGGAAGAACCTCACACCATCCACAGAGCAGCTAGATATCATAAATGAAACCCCTGCAGCATTAATATTCAAACAGCATCTGCAAAACACAGTGCACAGACGGGCTGCCTCACAGAACACAACACAGGGGTCATTCAGAGCTCTCAGTTCCTCACCTGGTTCACAGATTTTTACTTTAAATATGGCAAACATATTCACACTCTCCATTTTATCTCAAGGCAAGTGTTCCAAATAATTTTGTTATTGTTGGGTATATATATAAAATGAGTATCTGGAGCCTTGTATTAATAGGAACTGAGCACCCAAATCCCTCCGGGTCCCACAGAAATTGCAGCCTCACCACTGATCTGCTTTAAAAGCACATATAATCTGTGCATGAGTAATGTGAGAAATGCACTGCCCTTTACCTGAACCTTGGCTCATGTCTGTCTGAAGAAGCTGTTTTGCTCTAATGATGTCCACGTTCAGTCTTCCTGCGCTGGGTAGGTAGTTTAGTGACAACAGCAGCTCTCCCAGTTCCACTTCATTCTGCAGGGAAAAGGGAGTGTGGAAATTCAGAACAGAGCTCGGAGAGGAAGGAAAGAGCAGGAAGAGAAATTAAATAAATCCCATTTGTCTTAAGTGCCTGAAAAATAAATTTTAGTCATGTTCTGAACAGCAACCCTCTGATGGTACCTTGTGCTGAGCAGAAAGAAGAAAGAATACTACCTCCAGGCAAAGATCGTTCTTTAATTGCTGATCTTTCACCAGCTTCTCAGTAGTCATGCAAAGAGGATCTATAAGGTGGAATGAATACAAGGTCAACAGTTTCCACCTGCTCCATTTTGAATAGTTCCAGGTAGTTCTAATCTTACACCTCACATCCTTACTAATGTACAAAACACAGACTCACTGGAGAAGACATCCTCTTTCCTTCCCAGCCCCCAAGGACCACACCAGGCACTGGGGAAGTTCATGAGATGGTTAAAGCATTCCTGGGTCACAGAAATGCAATTCAGAGGAGACAGCCCCTCTGCATCCAGTCGTTCTATCCAGCACCATGGAGCAGCTTAACTGTGCCCTTGCTCTTCATCAGGCTGTACCACAGCATCACATCAGCACAGCTGTTCAGCCACTACTTCTTTTCCTATTACTTAATAATACTTAAAACTAGTAATTTTAAAAGAGCTGGAGAACTGACATCACTGCTCCTCAGATGTGACAGCTTAAAATAACCTCTCCCCGTCCAGCATGACCTGGCTTTGAGCTGCTGTTATTCTCAGATGCAAAATACACACAATGAAACAACTCTGGAGACTTAAAACACACCAGCCAGCCTGGGCAGGGCATTGATCCACCTGCCTCTTCTCAGGTCCATGCAGGAGTGCAGAGCTAGTTCTTCATCCCAAAAAAACAAACAGTTTAAAACCAAGCCTAGATCAGATGGTCACAGGCCATTCCCAAAGGAAAAAGAGCTGCGGTGGTATCACAATCACAGTATCTTTACTGATGTCTCAAATACTAGATTACAGAAATCAGAGAAGAAAGGACTGGGTAGACGATAAAGAAAAAAAGTTCTGAGAAACAGTCACAGCCTGAATTGACCCAAAGAACAAGTTCATCAGCAGATGGGTCAGCACATGAGGTACCCATCCCTAGCAAAGCTATCAATGATGATCTTATCTAGATCTAGATGATCTTTTGAGGTCCTTTCCAATCCCTAACAATGGCTCCAGGGAAACTGCAGCCTGGGCTGCCAGGAAACCCAACCAGCTGTCAGCTATTCAGCTACAAATGGAAAAGCAGAATTTCCACTAAGCACAGATGAACCAGAGGGTTTGGACTGAACCTGAGGAGGCTCTATAGGAAAAGCCCCATCCCTCTGCCAGGAGCAGCACAGCACCTCCTGCCTGGTTGGGCTCCTGCTCAATGCCAGCCACTCAGCTCCTCACCTAACAAGCCAAGCACCAAAACTGACCTCAGGTCATGGTATTAAGTTTTCCCCAAGGCACTTTGTCTCCACTCCTGTTCCTGTTGGCTACTCCCATTGAAGGCAGCAGGACGTGCATGGCATGGGAGCAGGAGGCCAGTTGAGGAAGTCCCAGACCTCTGATACTACATAATGCAGTTCAATTTAATTCAATATCCTCTTCTTGGCTTTCCACAGAAAATATGGCAATAGGCTGCCTGATTTCACATCAAAGGTCTCCGTGCTGCAGGAGCTGGCAAAGCAACCCCTCTGCATTTAACCCCACACATTCAATGAGCAAAGGACAAGGGAAGCATCATGTAGGGAGCAGGGTGAAGGCTGCCAGTACAGCTGCATCCTGACTTGACCCTTGGGCAAAAAGCATGGATCTACATCACAGATCCTAAGGCAAACCCAGGTGTCTTCCTCACACACTCCATTGCCTGAGGAGTCAGCTCCAGAGCCAACCTGACAGCATTGACCTCAAGCTGGCCCATCTTCTGCACGACCTTCCCCCCCACAGCTCCTCCTCTCCACAAGAAAAAGCATCTGATTTCTTATCCCAGACTCCTTTAGGCACAGCCAGCATCTCTCAGGTCACATTCTGTGGCAGGATAGGACTACACAGAGCACACACTCACAGCCACCATGTGTATTTTCTTCCATTGCTACAGTATTTTGCTTCACCAAGAAGACACCCCTCTTCTGTCAGCCTTTGCCAACTCCCATACCACAGTTCTCTTCAATATATGATTTTTAAGTTCTTTCTATCAGAAAGCCATTCCCCAACACAAACCTGACCCAATACACACAAGACTTTTGCCAGGTCAAGTCATACCCACATACACCTTTGTGCCCAATGGTTGCACAACGTAAAGATCTAAGAGAGTCTAACATTCAATGTGATTTAAACATCATCTATATGATTTAAACTGGCATCTCTGGTTTAATTCCCCCCAAAACTCCTCCTCTCAGGTCTGTGGCTGGAACAGCCCGAAGACATGTTTATCATCAAGAACAGTTGGTGACTTCTACATCTATTACTAGGACAGTCACCACTGCAGCACCCACAACAGGATTCACCTGAAGTACCCCTTGGCCCCAGCTCAGTTGTTACAATACATCAACATTTTTAACATACCCAGTCCTACTTCCACTCACATTCACCACCACAGCAGGTTCCATGCAGGCTTGAATTCCGAGAAATTCAGGTACATTTGGACAGCACAAATTAGGAAAATAATTAGTGATGTTATTACCTGCTGGGAAGAGACAATCAAACAGCTCTGGCTGCCAATACCAAACTTCAGGCACAGCCAGGAGGCAGGCTGGCACTGGGCTGGGATGTAGGACCTTCCAAGTCACCTCAAGCTTAGAGTGCTGAAAATCCACATTAAGATTTGGGGTAATTACCTCTGGATTTGTCCATTGGTGGAAACTGTTGACCTTATCCAAGACCTACAGGAACAAAGGGGCTTTCCTGGGTCAAGGAGGAATGGTGAAGCTCAGCAAGGGAAGGCAGACCCTCCACGCTTACGACACACTTACATTATGTTCCATTTTAAAAAAAAAGACCCGTGTTGTACACTGACAATATCAGCCTGGGTGTGTAACAGCCACCAAGGCACAGGCAGGAAACCAGGCATCTATCCACACCTGAACCCTCTCCAGCACCATGCCTGTAACCTCTGCAGAGCTTACTGAAGAAGTCACTATAATGTAACCATCACACTGCTGCCTGACCCACGAGCCTTGGATGGGTAAACGTAAAGCTAAATCCCTGATTTTCCATAGGACCTAACCTAACAGGGATACTGGTACCACTAGAGAAATCTTTTGTACTATCTGAGCTTACATTTGAGTAAGGTGAGATATAAAATGCTATACTCTGTGATCCACTGAAGTCAGAAGACAGACTACCACCAGCTTTAATGAGCCTCAGATCAGGCCTGATTTCCCAAATCTCAGAAACACCTTCTGTCCCTTAATGCTTTTCATCTTGTCCAGATTTCTGTTAATTATTTTAAGGGAAGGAACATACAATCCAACCCACAGAGGCCATGGCAGGATGGGTGTGCTCAAAGCCATCAAGAAGGCAGCAGCCCTGTTGCAGCAGAGCACCAACAGTGTTTGCAGTGATAACAAAAGGTGTTTTGAGCAGGAAAGCCAGCTCCCCAGACAGCTCACCTCCCGTACAAGTGACTCAGCCTTTTCAAGGCACTTAACTTGAGCAGTGAACTGCCTCTGATCTTATAAATGCATTATTTCTAGCTTAGCCGCAAGATCTAGGAAACATGGTTCAAATCCTGCCGTGGTGCCTGAGGGGACATCAAGCAGTTGAGAATATGAATCAGTGGCCAGCAGCCACCATGTGTTCCTCCCTGGCACGTTGGACAAGCACTGCCTCCACCGTGCTATACCACACTCACTAGCTTTCTCCTGTCCCTTGGTCACCTGTCATCATTAGCAAACAAGCAAGGCATTAATGGGTTGCTCCAAGAAGCCCTGGTACAAGTCATACCTACTCGAGTTTTGGTCCCTTGTGCTTTCCCAGACAAGCTCACACCACAACATGTCTTTGCTGATGTGACAGTCATACTAATAAGACATGCTGGTGGCACAGCTTGTGTCAAGAGATGAAGATGAGGATGCAGACAGAGCTGCAGCTTAACAGACTCCCTGGCTCAGCAGGCAAAACAGAGATAACTGGGGAGAGCAGTGAGGTCCACTGAGAGATGGAGAAACAGGACCCTTTTTGTTACAGGTCAGGCAGGAGACCCAGCTCAGGGAGGGACAAGTGGCCACAGAGGTCTCAGGTGGCTCATGGGGCCACAGGAGATGCCCAGGATGCTCCTCCAGCCCCCGGACCACTGAGGTCACCTGCACCTTGGAAACACTGTGTTGCTATAACCACTGACCCTCATGTCCATCACCTTGTCTATAGGCATCTTTATCAGCAACAGCACTAAGACACCTCTTGCTGGGGGCTGCAGGCACAGAAGCATAGCTTTTGTTTTGCCACACACTGGAGCCTCCCCACCCTCTGACTCACATAGGGGCTGAGCTGAGAACAGGGATGCAATTTTATACATGAGAGTCGTCCACTGCAGGGAAAGGACATGCTTGAATTTTACTCTTCCTGGGTCTTTTCATCAGGAAACTAAAGTGCTGTTGGTTGCACCTTGGATATTTTGTTCACCTCAGGCAGTGTGCAGAGGGGCTCCTCAGGCACCGCCTGCAAAGGCATCATTTTAGTTGCCATTATTATGCTGATGATGCGCTGATTTGTGCGAGATCACAGATGACCCTGGAAAAGCAATTTCCTGTTTGATGAGGTGCCAGAATGACATCAAGTCTGGGATGTCCAAGATTCTCCTGAAGCTCTGATTAACATTTCTCTCCTGGCTGCCCTTCTCCGCAGCTGTATGACACAGCCAGTCCTTTGGATTTGCAGCCCTGGGCTCGCCTGTGATCCAGAACCTTCTGCAGTTACTGTCTGGGTTGAACCAGACACACATAAGAAGGGGTTTTTTTCTTTCTGTCATCTCTGAAGCACAAAAAGTCTACCTCAAGGGAAGAAGAGTTTTTAATTAATGCCATTTGCACATCTTGTTTGGATCTGGGCAACTCTTCCCTCACAGCCCCCCCAGACTGTGCATTGCTACAATACCAAGGAAATTCTGCAGCTGAAACCCTCCCCGGCTCCCGACGGGAACCAGAGCACATTACATCAGCACAGACATCTATGCAACATTACTAATGAAGTTTCAGATTGATTTTCCTCCTCAAGGTTATCTGTGATGGTACCTCCAGGCACATTAGAAAACTGATGGTTTAGAACAGTTTGCTCTAACAGGCTTTCTACAGCATCCTGTGACACACAGCAAACATTTCAGGAAGGCTGAGCTATTTAAGGACCAGAACCTAAAAAAAACCCAACGTACTTCCCAATGGATAAGAACAGTGTTACCTATGTAACAGATACCAAGTAGATGTATGATGAAAAGACTCACAAAATCCCTTCTAAAGTCTAACTGGCTTTGCATCAGTTTGGATGGCTGCGAGGAAGCCTCTCCTGTGCAAAGACCATTGGGAAGAACATTTCCTATGGAGAGGTCCTGTCCACAACCCCCACCAACTCCTCCTCTGGGCTCCTCCTCAGCAAAATACACCCCATAACATGCCAGTCCTCTGCAGAAAGGGAAAAAGAGGGAATAGCACAGAAGGGAAAGGTCAAGGTACCAAGATGACAGCTGGAAGCAGAAGAGAGAAGGATAAAGAAAAGAAAATAATGAAGAGGAAAAATTTCTCAGTGTTCAAGCTTTAAAGATTGGAAAGGGGGGAAAAAATCCACTGCAATTGATCTGGGGAAAAAAATAAAAATACAGACTGAAAGAAAGATGGTAGAACGTCATAAGCTAAAATAAAACAACAAACCACAGATTAAGAGCCAAAAATGTTGTCATCATGGCAAACAAGTATCCACCACAGCATCCTGTCACAGTTCTCTCAGCTCCAATAACCTGCCTCCTGCCAAGCTTTGCCCAGGGCATCTCCTGCCAGACACAGTCAACTGCCAGGTTGATTTTAACACCCTGCTACAGAGCGAGCACAGCATCACATAACCAATCCATGTTCAGCATCAGCGATGCTGCATCATTCCTTTCATCAAGCAGCTGTTAAGCCTTTGGACAGCTAAAAAATTTAAAAAAAAAATTTAAAAAAAATTTTAAAAAAGGAAGAAAAGGAAAAAAAGGAAAAAAGCCTGACAACATTCGCTTTCAAACTTAACTTCCCATGACTGTCACGAACACAGACCTCGTTTCACATTGACGCATACAGCCTTGAGTCAACTGGTGTGTCAACTTTCTGAGCCAAGCCTCTGACTGCCCAGTGCTTTCTGTCTGTATGAGAGATGGGTACTGGCATCATTTTCAATAACATACTGTGCTACCAAACCCAAGGCATCATCCACATTCCCCAAGGATGGCTCCTTCTCAGGGCTGCAATGGATAAGCCAAGGAACCAAGGTGCCAAGAACAAACCGGGTCACACACAACTGGAGGTGTCCAAGCCACACGCCATCACCACCTGGCTGCATGACAGAGTTCAAAGTAACACCCAAGAGGAATGCTCCAAAATGAGTCATTACCTGGATTTCAAATTCCCTTCTCCCTTTCCCTTCCCAACCAAGGCATGGTAAGAACAACAGTGCAGTACTTGTTGTAGGCTTATCCCTCAGATGGGAATCAAAAACTGCAGAGAGCTGCCACAGCAAAGCCACTCCATTTGTGGAGCACGTACCATTTTGGACATAGAAAGCTGACAGGTCATTCTAGTGCACTCATAGTACAAAGTTAAAAAAGCAAGACCAATACATACTCCCTCTGCTATAAAAATGGGTTAACTTGAGGGGAGAAGGAATTTTTACGCTATTTTCCCACCACTGCTAGGCAATTTTTTTTTTTTCCTTTTGCAAAATGATCTCCAAGCTCTCATTACTGCTGGTCTAAAACATTTATTCCTGCCCACTCAAATCTGCCAAAAGAGAAATGAATCATATGTCAATAAAACTTGGGGTCTTGAACATGCGCTTGAAAATTAATCTTAACGGCGAAATGTGCGAATGTGAGCCCAGCTCCAGCAAGGCCTGCCAACTTCATTCATGGTAATTAAGCAAAGCCACACACATTTAAGGGGATATTTAAGGAGTGCAGAGTGTTCCTATGGGGACTGGACTCAAGAGCTACTCCATGAGCAGCTACTGTGCTTTAGAAACACATTAATTACGCTGCAAGAAAAAGCCTCACAGAACTACCAAGGATAAAGAATTTGGCAATACCTGCACTGACATTTTCTACAAGGAAAAGTCCTTCTGCTTAGTTGCTGGCTCTGATGATACACTGATGGCAGCTCCCCTGAGCCTCCGCTTTGGACTCAATCCCACTAAGTGCTCAGTGCCCAATCCAAACTAAAAAACTTATGTACAGGTACAGGCTTTTGCCTGAAGCTCAGCATCAAGGGGTCTATTGCACTGATTCCTCAAGGCTGAGAGGACAGCATGGTGGTCACCCATATTCAGGTTCTCCGATGACCAATTCCCGACACAATGCGCACAGCAATGCTGCACAGCCTGCCTTGTTACGCCCAAAGTAAGCTCTCAGGCTGTCAGTCAACAGGCAACTCCTTAAGGTGTTAATAATGAAGATACACTGCTATTAATGATGACGGGCTTTCACCCACTGAAGAGCTGTACATCCCATCCACAGGCCTAAGGAGCTTATCCTGCTCCAGCTCACTGTGGAGACAACAGAGATTCTGGTTGCAGAAACTGGACCATGCCTCAGCCTGGGAGAAATTCACCCGTCCCTGCCAACACTGCACACACCAGAAGATTGCTGGCATTCCCCATCATTTTAGCAGGGCTTGCTCATGCTGGCACAGTCCTGTACTGAGGCAGCATCCCAGCTCTGGTCTTGATGGGGCTTAGTGTGATAGTGGGACAAGGACTCAGCACCTGACTTTATCAGCATACTCTGGCTGGTGGACACAGTAAGAAACAGATGTTCACCTTAGCCAATACCATCTAGGCCACTTTCTCTGTTCTTCCATAAACCTTGCCCCATCTCACTCCCACTGGTATGAAGAGAAAACCTTATCCACAGCTCTTGCCATCTGGATTCACTTTCCTCCGTCTCTCCAGCTCATCATGTTTCTGTCTATAAATGCTAGTTAAAAAAAAAAATAAATCACATATTTTGTGTCTTTCATCTTTACATATCATGTCTGCAACTGTCTATTTTTCTCTCCCTCCTGTTACTGGTTTTCCAAGCACCTGTTTCAGCATTTTCTCCAACACGATCTCTATCACTGGGGGGGGTGCTGCTCCTCCGTGTCAGAGCCCCGGGGCAGCCAAGCCAGCCTGGCAAATTTTAACTGACCAGCAATCACAACTGCACCACCGTGGCTTTGCCTTGCTCTCCAGAATTCGAGGACACTTTCTGCAAAACAAAATACTATTGCATGTACAGTTTTTTTGTCCCCATCTATCACAATCCTGCGACACAAAGTAAACTTCAGCAGACTCAGGTTCAATCCAAAAAGAAACTAATAAAGGCTGCCTGGCCCTCAAATAATCAAGCAAAAAAGTGAGAAGTACTTAAATAAAAGTCAACATGTCAAATCTATCATTCCACAGACAGAATCTTCCAACCAGCAATCAAAAAAATCCTCACAAATTTCTAGCACAAGCACCACTGTTACTGAAAGACATTAAAACAAAAAGAATTTTCAAAGAAATAAGCTTTACTGCTTTACTTCTTTCAGGATTCATTTTAACCCTTTGATCAATTAATTTAACTTTAATCACCATCAAGATAAAATATATCTTATTCAATGAAATTTAAAAATCTTATCACTGAGAAAACATGGAAAGACGATACCAAACATCCTCCCTGGATGTCCTAGTGCAAGTACTGTTGTTCTCTTTGCAGCTGCAGTCTGACAGCTAAGGCAAAAGAACAAAGAAGTACAAAAAGACCAAAACAAGGTACTTTATGAATCAAGGTGTGAAGGACTTTTTGTTTAAATTACGTTTTTCCATATGATAGCAAGCAAGTAAGTGCAAAAGGCTTGTAAGGTTAGGCCTGCCCATTCAAATGGAGTTTTCACTTTTTCTTCTTCCTTTTACAAATATCAGAAATGCCAATTTCTGCATAAACAATTTATCTTAAATCCTGGTGAAGCAGATAGCCCTGCTTCAATGGAAACAGCATCAGCTTTCAATGAAACTTTGGAGAGGGAGGGAGGAAGGGCTGCCTCTGAGCTTGGCACATGAAGGCAGAGATGATCTTGTCTAATCAAGGTCTGTATTAGCTGTGGAATGAACCTGTGTTACTAACAAAGAGATACATACAGAGAAGTATTTATCGTGCAAAAGCCAGGGTTGGGGGGAAGCAAGGCTCCATGGCGTGAATCACAGGAGGACAACAGGATGCAAAAAGGGGAGCTCTGTCCTCA
The DNA here is from genome assembly GCA_013401335.1 of Brachypteracias leptosomus. Classification (NCBI taxonomy): domain Eukaryota; kingdom Metazoa; phylum Chordata; class Aves; order Coraciiformes; family Brachypteraciidae; genus Brachypteracias; species Brachypteracias leptosomus. The sequence continues at coordinate 72,972 of VYZX01023007.1, forward strand.
GATACACAATGCAGAGCCCGTGATGAATGCTAACAAAAAAAGTAAATTGTTTCAGGCATTTGTAAATAAACGTTTGGGGAAAAGGCCCAGCAGTGAGGAAAGCCCAGGAATATCTGTCCTTGTTCATTTTCCTTATGTACTGCTTTGTAACACAGCCGTCCCCTCATCCCTATTATCACTCTACCAAGCAAAGCAGAACCCACTGACATGAAGACATTCCTACATAAAGACACACTCAGGGACCCCATAATTTTGACTTGTGCACAACTTTAAAAACCTTCCTTTTGCCTGAACATTGCTCAGGCTAATCCCATAATGCTTCTACTTCTATTACAGCAAATCTAGCTATCTCTCTTGCAGTTATCAGGGTCTTGATCTTCTTCCCTCTTAAACATGCAGAAGGTTGAGCAAGAGGTCAAAGCACTATCAGCCCCTGTACACACTGAGGGGCCAAAGCAGAGTTCCAGATTCAGCTGGCTTCATGTATGAACACTGCTCAGTGCATTATACTTCCACAAGTGTCTGACCAGAAGTTTCTACTCCAAATCAGACTCTCAGACACACACTGTAATCAGCAGTGAGGTCAATGCTATACTGTTCATCTCATCTAATACCTTGGCTAAGCCACCCTTTTGTGAATATATAAAAAGCAAAGAAAATGTGAACCATCCAAGTTCACACAGGATTTTGATTCAGCAAAAGCTCTAAAAGTTATAAATTGCAATCCCAGAGCTAGCAAGAAACTGGGAGAGGCAACCCTATTACATTAACCTTGAGTGGTACTCCTATCCTTAGCACAAACATTTGAGATGCTGTTCATGGACTCAATGACCTTAAAGGTCTTTTCCAACCGAAGAGAACCTATGATTCTATGCTATGCCCTTAGTTTGGCTTTTTATAAGGTCTTTTGCTTCTAGGTATGTGGGTGATACTGCTAGCAGCAAATCTGGCAGCTAACCACCGTTCCTGATTGCAAAGCTCAGACCTTCCCATTGAATAGCTCTTTTCCTGGCTAGCCAGGAGGTGGCACTGACCAGAGCCCTTTCCTAAGAACAGATATGGAAGCACAGAGACCCTCTGCATGTTCTCTTCCCATCCCATGGGATTGTTGAATCTAGTACAAAATGTGTGCTCTGGCTTGGATGCATGTAACGTGCAACCTACATCAGACAAAAACTATGACAAGTGTATTTCCTTCAAGGACACGATAAAAATAAATAAATCTACTGCTATCTTGCAATTTTTTACTCATTTATTATGCCACAAGTCTGTAGAGATTTTGTCTTCTATATGCTTTATTGAATCAAGTCATTACTGACCTGGCACCAAGTGGTTTCCCTCATGTCCCCAAAGCAGTCATGTCAACAACCACAGGAGTGACCCAGATGGGACAGTGTCACTGCACTGTCTGGGAAGGGATGCAGGTCACTGCAGTGACAAGATCTTCCAAAAGGTGCTGACTTCCAAAGCAGTCTTGAGTTGTTCTCATTACAGCTGACACAGGATCTTTTGTCATGTGACCTCCTTTGAATACAAAAGACAGCTCCTCTACCTCACAGTATTAGTTATAAGACCAGTTATAGGCCCACATTAATTCAACCCAGCAGATGCTGTATTAACAAGATGATAATGACTAATTAGGAAGTGCATTACTTGCCAACAAGCAAAGGAACCACACAAAAAAACAGTGAGAAAAACTGTGGCAATAATCTGATAAATTCTGTTACCTGAGAACTAGGCACAAGGGCTTTCCACCAGTGTCCTCCCTTCACAAGGTCTACATCGCTCAAGGGCATTGTCACTTTGCCAATAACACAGTGGCGTGAGAATTTGTCAAAATCCACTACGGTTAAAAGCAGAGTTCTCCTCTGGGCTTCTAGAAAGGGGATTTCAAATGTGTACCTCTCTTCAAACACCGGGTTCTGTGTTTTGCGTTTCACTCCGGTCTGCTTGGAGTTCTTCTGATCAGGAAGAAGGCAGATCTTCACGTAGGGGTTGGAATGTGCCATGTCTTGCCTTGAACCATCGTAAGAAATTGGAGGAGGCAGATCTTTAGCCTCAATGACTCTCACTATTAGATAATTATGCAACAGATCATACTGTGTGCTAAAATGTAGCATGCCCAGCTGATACTTCGATAAGATCTCCTCATCTGTCAAGGAGTCCATATCATCGCTATTTGAGTCAAGAGAGTACAGTCTTGGTTCAAATTTTCTAAAATAGTCATCTGGGGTGTAAGTTTTTCGCAGGATAGTTGGCTGAACTATTTCTTTCTTAGCTCCTATTATTCCAAACTCAATAGGTTTAATGTCAATTAACGGAGAACTCGGCCTCCTGGACTCTAAACCTAAATGAGAGAAATACACAAATACGATTGTTAGAAACTCAACTGAAGCCATTACAGGCGCAAGTCAACCTATGCTGCTTTGGGTACAGTTATTCTGTTTGTGCTATACCCAGCACAGCAGGCTGCCCATGGGGACTTTTCACCACTACATTGCCAACAAGTAACAGCACCCTTAGTTACACTGAAGTGCAAGCTCAGCTACACTTTCCCCACCATCCACTTTCACAGGGAATTATCACACACATGCTTCGGCAAGAAAAACGGGGCTGGCCCCTTCCATTGTGTTCCTGCAGAACAAGATGAGATTTTAATCAATGCACCTTCAACTTGACTTGATTCCCTGTCTGAAAGATGAAAGAGCAAGCACTACAGTTTGGTTTTCTTCCCCACAAGAATTACATTAATGTTAGAAGGGTGATCTTACTTGAAATCCGCCTGGTGAGGCTGTAACTGGACCGTGATGCATCTGACGACGACCGCCTCCTGTCAGGGGAAACATCCTGAAGAGTGGGAGGCAATTCACTGATTGCATTATCAGAGTCTCCATCTTTCTCCTCATTTTGGCTGCTTATCCTGTTATAACAAGAGAGTATAAAAGGAGAATATACAGAATAAAAGTGCTTGTTGGTATTCTGGGTCTAATCTTGTATGCACATCCCTGATCTATCTGGCAGGCAAAATGCTGAGCAACTGACTTCAGACCTGTGTGAAAACCTGAATCTTTATCTTTCTGCCTTTCAAACAGAGTTATATCAGTATCAGAGAATGACACAGGCCACACGGACATGTGTGACTCTGATCCTGATCAGAAGTATTATATTTGTCTTTAAGAGAAAAAAGGAAAGAAAAAACAAAATCCCACAAACCAGCAGCTTATTGCTGTCAATTCACAGCTACGCTTTGAAAGTCTACACTTCACTAGGAATGAACCAGCATGGGAAACCACCATGCTCAGGCATCTCAAACCTACCACACAACTCTCTCAGTAAAATATCCTTTGCAGGCATGCCACTAAGGTTTCAAAATTCGCTCTTATAAATAAAGTTCATTAAGAGATATTTATTGACATGTCCTTTAAAATAAATGGCTACTTTTTATCAACTTCTATAAACCAGAGGCTATTCTCCCCAGAAAGTAATTTTACTGCCGAGGCGTCTCAGTGGGAGCAGGGAAGTTGGCATAACAAAGCAAGTTTCAATGAGAGCTGTAACATCTTTGAGAAGACTCAAGAGAAGATTGGCATCATAAAGAAGTCCAAGTATAATTCCCATTTCAGTTTATTTATATGTGTATATATATATATAAACACACATGTTGTTTTCATATAAAACAACATTCTGGGTAAAGACCCCAATGTGCCACAGTGGCACACAAAAGCAGTCAGGATCTCCCAGCCTTGACTGAAAGAAGAGCAAGAGCAAACAGCAACAACTACCAGAGAGAAAGTCTCCAACTGAATGTTCAGAGGGGAGCAGCTGCCAATGGAAATGAAATCACATAATGGTACATGACGTGTAGTGCATCATGCAAAATATGCCTTTTGGTTAATCCATGAGAGAAAGAACTCTAGAAAATAGCAGCAGATCACAAGGAAAGTGTCAGTGTGAAATGAGCAAAGCAAAGAGCAACACTGTGTGAGTTTTGCTCCTGATTCACTCTTTCTACATGCATGGCTCAGGTATAAACAAAGTACGTTGAATCATTTGCTTAGTAACCAATGACTGGAGTAGAGCAATAAATGTATTCTGCAAAAAGCACTAAACTTGCAGAAAAGGCCCCCCAAACGTAAACTCAATTTAAACTAGAAATTCTTATCCAAACCCACAAACTTCACAGCAGGAGTCATGAAAATCTCACCAATTTAGAGTCATACAACTTATCCACATTGAAGAACAGCCTGTTAATAATCAAAACCAAACCCTATACTAAAAGGGGCGTACAATATTTGCACAACCCTGCAGCCCATTAAAGGCAGTCCAAATCATGTGGTTTGACATATAATCAAGTACTTGGAACACAAATTGCTTTTTCATGCCTAAATGCAGGTCTACACAATCACAGGTTGCATTTGGACATACTTGTGTTTGAGAAGCAAATGCACAGAACAAGGAGAAGGCAGGGTGAAAAAAGGAATCAGGAAGAGAGGCATTAAGAATGTTCTACAATGAGTAAACGTAAGAGTAAGTTAATAACATACAGATGACCTTTAGTAAGGAAATTGCTACTGAGCCACAATAATTTTTCCTCAAATAAACTTTGGCTCTGGCTAAAGCAGTTCTGTTTCTGTTTAATCTGAACCTTTGGGAAGAGGAGTTGCATCCTGATTTCAATTCAGTCTCACAGAGTGTTCACTGTTAATCTTTGGGGTTTGTCTAGAATATTCCATGATGGGCAGCTCCAAAATACAGCCTCATTCCCAGCCCATTTCTGCAGAGATTGGGATGCAAGTGCTCCTCAGGAAATAAGACTCCCTTCAGTAAGCATTTTCTTCCTAAGTTGCCACTTTAAAAAGTTCTGAAAGTGAGAAAAATCAACAGTCTCCCAAGAGGAAGGGCTTAAACCTGCAGCTTTAGTGTTCTCTCCTGAGCTGCCAAAGGGAAAACCTATGGACAAGAAATCAAGCATGGATCATTACTCATGGGCATTCAGATGTCTGCTAGTAGGCCAATGAAGACCATAAAAGCAGTTTTCCCCTGGGGACTGGGTGAGGAGGTAAGAAAGGAGCAAATTGCGCTCTGCATTACACCAGGGTCCTGGGCCCATGAAGAAGTGGCAAGATGGCAAGATCTCAGCTGAAAACCCAGATCTATTTTTAAAACACTTTCAGGCTGCAAGCAGGAAATACAATAAATTGATTTGTTCCCTGATTCAATGCATGCATGTAAATGAAGAATATGGTGGTGTCAAATCCATCTTCCATTGCAGGGGTTTCCACTGAATCCAAAAGCCCTCTTTTCAAAAATAAAAGGAAAAAAAAAAGATGTGGGGTCAATTAGCAAAAACAGAGCACTTAAAATCATACCCATTAAACACCTTATTCTGAGACTAATTCCAAACTCTTTCTCTGCTCATATATCTAACTCCAGACATTGTTTCCTACCTCCAAAAACACAAACACAGATTTAGGAGTTTAAGATCAACTCAGTGAAAATAGAAATCTTCCTCAGCTTCTGAATTCTGAGCCAGCAGAGGCTGCATGGGATTGTTTCCACCTTAAACCTGCACACACAAAAAGCATAGTCCTCCTATTGATCAGCAAACAAATTACAGTTTCTGTCTCCTGCCTTTTACTCTCCTTTCCTCTCTGTCTTCCAGACTCTTGTCCCTCTACAAGCTGATTTACTCCCCCCTTTCCTCTCAACCACATCCCCACAGCTCCTTTCCCTCTCCATATCTCCTCTGCTCTCTTTACCCTTCTCACTTGACTCATTCCTGGGTTTCCTCACCATTTGCCAACAAAATCACCCTGGAAGCTTGAAGAATCACCACCTTCCCTGGCACCACCCCAGGTCCATCTCAGCTCAAGATACCAACAGCCTTCTCAAGCAAGCAAAGCCTGATCTCCAGCTTCCACATCAACAGGTGTTAACAGGTGTTGCTTAGAGATCCTGGATTTGCAACAGTGCCAGAGGAGATCATAACTTCAATGATCCTAAGGCATGGCAGCATCCATGCTTCCTTGCAAAGCAAAGCTACTTCTCTTGTGCATCCTCTTCTTTGGTTCCTGCTGCCCCTCTCAGGCATTACCACTAGGAACTTGCCTCTCTCAGCACTAGAGTAGAACAGGGAGACCCTAACTGCACCAGATCATCTGAAGCTGGAAGGAAAGATGGATATGTGACCTTGGCTGGGGTCCCAGGGACCCTACCCAAGGCTGCTAAGCATGAGTAGGTGCAGCACAAAGCACAACGCAGTTGAAGAACTGGGCTTGTTTGTTTTTTCAGAGCACCTTGTCTTCTGCTTATGGCCATTCCAGTAAGTTCACTGTAGAGGTTTTCAGATGGAGCAGGACTGTGGGGAGAAACGATATGGTCTGTAGAGAGAATTTTATGAGTCCAAAGGTCTCCATGTTCTCTGTCTGTGGCAAAGTCCAGCTCATCTGCAAAATCACCATACGTCTGAGTTTTGAGACAAAAGAAGAACAGAGCCTCAATGCTCACAATGTCCCTTTAGCCAGACAGAAGGATCCAGCAGTCAAAAACTACACTATGGGACAAACACCCCACACCCCCAAACACACATGATGTCCTTCCTGCTCCTCAGCACATCACAGAAACTCTGAAGCACCCCCTCACAACAAGCCTAACTACCCATTCCCAAGTATGTAATTGTTCCTGCAGCAATCTTTCCACGTCCAATACTGCAGCCTCACCACTGTGTTCTCCTGTGTGCAATGCTTTCCTATTTAGCATTGATTTTGTTTCCATTTCCCATTAATTGCAGGTGAATCCATTTCTGGGGATATATCAGACTCTTAAATATGCTGCTCCACATTTTAAAAACCACTTTAACACATCTTGAACATCTCTATTTTTATTGCTTCAGTATTAATTACCATCCTATTCTATCTGGATTCAAAAGAGTATATGTACAAGACTGTGATTTAAATGTGAGACAATTTATTTCATGCAGCACCAAGACATGGACCTCCCAGACCCAACACAGTACTCACAGGAGTACGCAAAATTCACTGTCTTGGTGCCTAGGTACCAACTTCTGAGCATCATATGATGCACTAAAAAGGCATCTCCTGTGCCACAGCTTCTGGGCACACTGAAGCTTGTCAATCAAATAATCTGCTCTCACAGAAGACAGCCCAGCCCAGCTGCCAGGGCAGTCACTAAACGACAGGAGACCTCTGCCTCATGCCTCCAAGAGGTCACCTCTGTGCTGCAGATTCTCAAACAAGAGGGAGTAAAACAGGAAGACTTCACTGACTTTCTCTGCAATAAATTTGCAAATGCACTAATCAAAGCCCCAGATAAAACCTGGTGCTGCTGCTGTTGTACTTTAATGATTCAAGAGGAAATCTTGACAAGTACTAAGATGACGCAGGAGATCAAGTCTTGCTAAATGAAACTTAAAATTAATTTCCCCTTTAAAGCACGTACAAGGTATGCCTTTCATCTACCTATACAAGAACCACCTTCATGCTAGGATAAGAAAACATTTCAAAACAACCTTATCAGCATTTCAGCTAAGTTAAAGTGCTCCAAAGGGCTGGTCCATTTGAAGAAGAAGGACTGAAGATGAAAAGCATCTTCAGAAAAGGGTGCACAGCTAAACCACTTGTCAGCTTGCTATGCTAGCTTACAAAATAACTTCTGTCTTACCCATCAGAAAAGTGTTTCACAAAGACTAACCTTACTATCTAAGAGGGCTGCTCTTTTTCACCTTGCCATTGAGTAGTAGCCTATGTGCCCACCCTCAGCAGGAGGTCCCTCCTTTCTACATGGCATCCTCTGAATGTCCTGTTGCCATTTCATATCAATACTCTTATCACAGCTGAGCAGCCCTACTCCTCAGTTAAAGCTAGGAAATTGTGCATCTAAACTTACAGCCAGGCTGGAGTTTGAGCAGGAAAAGGTCCCAGGATTTCAACTTCATCTTCATTTGTCTGACAACAGCTACAGTCGAAACACTTCTGACAACAATTTCTACAAGTCCATCGGCACAGCAAGAGATCCGAGATTCTAGCGAGTAGACCCTGAAGCCATTGGAAACCAAAGTACAAGATTACAACCCATCAATAGCTATTGAGAAATAACACTCAGCTGTATTTATGTTTGTGTTTCTGCAACAGAACATTAAGAACTATATTTATTCCATCTATATCAACAGACAAGTGCTATGCAGTTATCAGCCCAACTTCACTGATGCCATAACAAGACAGGAAAATAAGCATTCACCACAGGTATTTTCCCTCTAGTAGTGATGTATTATTATGTAGGTTGGCAAGAGGGTGATTTACAAAACACTATGGCACAACAATATGCTAGAGTGGAAACATGCTTATTCTTTCACACACATCAACAAACTAATAGATCGGCAAACGTACAACAGAAGAAATTAAAAACAGAAAGCACTGATTTAATCCAGCAAGGGTCTATTTAATTAACACAGCAATATGAACACATTTTGTCCCTGTAGATATCAGTACATAGTATATATATGATGCATATACATATGGCATTACAGTCCAACAAACTTGCCACTCAAATGGATCAGCATACTAGCCATATGCCTCCCCTCTACTATGATGATTAATTTAATCGAGATCATTTAATGATTTTTTTCAAAAGAAGTTACTTGACCCAGATAAGTATTTCATTCCTTAGGTTTCCATGGTGGCATTACAGTATTACCTGTAAGAGTGCTCCTTTGCTGTTACAGCCATGGGTGTGAGCACCCCAGCGGAGGGGCAATAGGCTGCCACCATCCCATGCCATCCTTACAGCCTTCCCTCCACTTCAAAGCTCTGCTTGCTTCCAGAGGAGCAGAAAACCAAATCTTAGCCCACTTCCCACCCACACCAGCTCTAACTTCTGCAGTTCATAAGAAGGCTCATTAAGCAGCACAAGGGCACTGCAATAAAGGGCATCTCTCCATAGCCACAGGGTGGGACGACATAACGCAGCTGCAAGAGCACAGCATATGCACATCCAGGGTCGAATCGCTTTACAATTGTATGTGACCTTGAAATGTTCCTACAAAGCTGAAGAAATAAAGCACATGATATTTTCTCCCTAGATATCCTCCCAAATCTTGAAACGTTTGCAGTATCGACGAGTGTGCAGATACAAGGGCACTATCAGACCACACAAAGGGGTTTCCTCTGAGGCACACAGATCTGCAGAGAAGACTCCACAGGAACATTGCATTTTGCTCCAGTAAAACACACAGTTTTTTTCATAAACAAAATCTGAACATTGAAAAAAAAAAAAAATTACCAGCCCAAAATGTGGTGCATTACTTATATCTAGGACATCAGTAAAGAGTCAGAAAATACGAGACAATCCCCTCAGGACGGAGTGAGGAGACAGAGCGGAGAGTGAATCATCAGATTAACTCACCTCATTTATTGGTTCCAACTGTCCTTTTAGACATCCAGGATGAAGCAAAGGGGAACAAAATGAAAAAGACAAAAACAGGTTAGCAATGCCCAAATAACTTTAAATTTTCTGCCATGACATGCCCTGGCCTGGGATGAGCTTGAATTTCTGGCAAGACACAACCTTGTAGATGTTAGAGGAAAGAGAGGTCTCCTGACCAAGCATCAGCTTCTGCTGTTTCCAGTCCTTCTCTACCAAGTTCCCTCTGCTCCTCCTTCCCCAGGAGCAAAATTCCCAAGCACATCCTGAACCATGAAAATCCTGCTCATTGCCTGTTGCTAATGGGGTATCACAAGCAACCATTTAATTTTCTTCTCTTTAACAACCTTACTCTAATTGCAGCAACCACTTGCTGCTGACAGCAAACCACATCCAAATTTTCCAGTTAGATGCCACAGTGGAAAAAAAGGCTTTCCGACAGATTCAGCCCATATGAACATCATTTCAATGCCAACTCATTAAAAGCAGCATGTCTAGGAAGGGGCACAGACTCAGAATACTCCCCATTACACACATATCGCTCGAGGTAGCTGGGCATCTTCAGTCTCATCCTCAGACGTGACTTGAAGAATACAAAAAATAGAAGTGCTTAAAACTTGAGTCACAGACTCCAGGTCGAAAATCTCCACTGCAGTCACTTCTCCCAAGTCATGGAGAAAATCTACAGCAAAGGAAAATACCGTCACCAGTCAGCGGGTTATTCACAAAGCCACCCTTGGAATATTATACTTGAGTTGCTTCATTCATGGAGACTTAGCAGCATTTCAGATGCCTGCCAAAATGTCTTTCCTAGCACTTTCCCTTGATAATGTCTAAGAGTTTCCTAATTGTCCTGGCTGTCTTTCTATAGGGGGAAATCCCTAAAAAAGCAGCTCAACACAAACCAATACAAAACCACAAAACAAACCAAAAAACCACACAAAAACCCCCACTCCTCTGTACTCCACCACATGTAGAAATTGGTTTCTAGCTATATGCTCATGATAGGGACAAGAGCAGCCTTTTATAAAGAAGCTGGGATGCAGAAGTCACCTTTAGCTCCAAGAACTCATGGACCACATTTTGGCACAAGCCTCCCTTTATAAACTTCTCAGAAACCAGTGCTTGGTTAAAAGGCCATCACTTGTTAGAAGCCCAAATTAAGAGACTGGAAATGCTGCAGTGCAATGTGACAAGACGGTGATTACCAGATACTCATGGACCAATTGTTTAAGAAAACTCTAAATGGTTTAAAGGGCTTCATCATTCCTTATTAATGCAAAGTTGCAGCCAAAGCACGGCAGCCAAAGCTACAGTGGTTTAGCAAAGCTGCAACAAGAATATTTAAATTGCTCTAAAATGAAGCGCCTGGATGGGTGCCACACGACTGAACGCTGTAGCACGTGCTGTGTGAACAAAGTGGCATTTCCCAATGGCCCGCAGGGACACACAGTAAGCTCGTGCCAAGCAGCCCTCCTGGTCACGACGGGCCACTGGTGATGGGAAATCAGGCCTGTGTGCCACCAGCCCCAGGAGCTGCCATGGTCCCACAGGCACCATAATAAAGTGAATCCATGACCACCCACAAACCTCCTTCAGGAAATGGGAGGACAGAAATAAGAACTAAACCTTATAGTGCAGAAGAGGTAAACAAGTAACCAGTGCCATACATGGCTTCAATACAGGGGCCTACGGAAAGAAAGGAAACACAACTGTGTTTATCCACCTCAGTCACACTGGACAGGAGGGTCAGGGCTGGGGAAGGGCAGAGGTTTAGGGAAGGATGCATCAGCTAGCAAGTGTTAGGGGATCCCAGAGAGCAAAGCTGCTGTGATGCACCCAGCACCCCCAGGAGAAGGCTCAGCCCCTGGGGTCAGGATGACCTGCCACGTCATTCCCAAGTCAGCCAAGCAGAGAACAACCCAGCTGAGAGCATCCAGGCACGAGTGAACCCTCATGGAAGGCCAGCTGCGGCTGTCCTGGGCGTTTCCCCTTGCCCAGCGTTGGGTGCGAGGCAGGGCTGCACCTCCACCCCTCGCTGCAGGGGCCCAGTCCCCCTGGCCTGCCCAGGCCCCTGGAGGGGGTC
>VYZX01023007.1:103193-127154 GCA_013401335.1 Brachypteracias leptosomus
CGCTCCCGCCGCCCGCCTGCTCGCTCCCGCCGCCGCCGAGCTGAGGGAGCGCAGCCGAGCCTCAGGGCGCCTCAGAGCCGAGTCGCGCCCGCGAAGCCCCGGGCCCCGCCGCGGGAAGGCCGGGGCCCCGCCGCGGGAAGGCCGGTCCCCCGCAGCCAGGAGGGCTCCTTCCCTGAGGGCACAGCCCCTCCGCGCCTTGCCCGTACCGGCATCGAAAGCGGAGCGCCAGCCGCTCTGTGGGCACCGAGCACGCGTTTCCATGTCTCCCTCACCATAAAAGGACACTGCAGGAGGGTTTTTTGCGTGTAAAACTGGGTGTTTCTGGTGTCCCCACATCAGGGGGCGGCTGTGGTGTTGGGCAGTGCTGCTGCCCGGGCAGCGATGCCATGTCACAAGCTCCGCGTTGCACGTTTTTCCTCAAATAAAGGTGTTAAAGCTCTGTCCCGCTGCAGGGGAGTCTCACCCCGCCCCAGGGTCTCAGTGCCAAAGGGAAAGCAAAGTTGTCACCTTTAATTTGCCAGCGTGTGTAGGGTCTGTTGCTGTACTAGCAGCCGCTTGTAGTGAAATCATTCAAAAGCCTTTTTTCCTCACACCAAAATTATTCAGATGCTGACAAACTAAAAGGGAAGAAATAACCCTAGGAGAAGTTACTCATTTGTTGCACAGGGACTTTTGGCCTCATCTGTCATATGACAGCCAGTATGATACCAGACCTGCTGTTAACTGCAACTGTCATGACACTTCTGACCACAGCATCGCCCTCAGCACGAACCAAATGGAATAGTTGAGGACCCAGCAGAACTATGCACGCAGGGCTACCTTGGGTGTCATCCCAAGCCTGTGAACAGCAAAGTGAAAAATTCAGGACAGAAGACAAGTATAAGAACATCACTGTGCATGCGAAGCCTCCAGGCACTGCTGGAGAGTTGAGAAGTCACATTAAACTGCATAGAAACCACCAGGACTTGTCCGTCACTAAGACTTGTTTGGCCAAACTACATATTCTGGGCATCGGCGAATTGAAGAGATCTTTGGGAGCTGCATTTCTTCATATCTTACATGGTATGTTTCTCATGGGTTACACCATGCTCACTATAGCTGAGCTGTATTTCTGGATGTGTCTTTGTGTCCCAACTAGGTTTAGCTTGAAGAGTCCTCTACAATGGTTATGATGATGAAACCTAAGAAACAAGCATATCAAGCTCCTGCTGCTGCAACTCTTTGGAGATTCCAGTTGCTTGAAGATGTGGAGGCAGCATTTCAAATTTAGAGAAAAGGAAAATTGTGCCACATAAGTTCAGCCATTGAGGTGATCTGACATTGTTCCTTCTTTATTTGGCATTTGTCCATCACTATTACTTGACCATAGGGCTGGATTGTGTGTTGCTCTTGTTTTCTTTCTAGAATTCATCCTCCCTGCCTTCTGCACAGATACTTAAGATCATTCTTAAACATGTGTTTTGCTGGAAGTATGTTAGCTCTGTCTCAGATGTTGATGGGGCCAGGATCATCAGCCTCAGCTTCTGTTTGTTTACTAAATGTTTACTGAGTTTTGAAGCTGTTTGCTGGTGTTTAAGGAGTATCTATGTAAGCATTCTGTTGTGGTTTAATTTCAGGTGACCAAGTTATCACTGCATTACTACAACTTGCTGCATCTGCACAGCGTCACGGGTGGCCCTGTGAAGATGAAGGAGCAGTGCTTGAATGCAAGACTGAACTCTGCAAGCTGAAAAGGCTGTAGCAAGGAATAGGCCAGAGAAGCACATGCTATAAGGTGGTACAAATGTTTGTGTAACTTGTCTCTGTATGAAACAAAACACTGAGTACATAAAAATCATACTTCCCAGAAAGAAGCTTGTGTTTTATAGCCAGGATGCTGCACTCAAAGTCAAAGTAGGTAACCAAGGTCAAGCAGCCTGAATTAATTCACAGGCAACCAAAACAGAGTGAGATTTAAGAGTACACTTGAGAGCTACAGAGAGATGTCCTAACCACTCCAGCACCAACCCTTGGAGTTACAATCAGGAGTTTGGGGGGTTTTAATTAAAAACAAAGCAGACATAAAATTTCCTACAGTTTCTTACCTTTACAACATCTCAACCAGCACAATATTCCATGCTCCACAACCAAGAGCATTTTTTCTGACAGCTGTGGGACAGCTGAAGCCACAACCTTGCTATTCAGAAATGTCATTCTACAATAGCCATATTTTTGAGAACAACCAGGAAGTGAAAAGCATCTTTCTTCCCCACTCCTTGTTTCATGTTTTCCTGTATTTCTTCACAAAGCCGGATAAGAGGACAAAAACATTCATCATGCTGCTTACTGCCTGTGACCTGTCACTTCAAACACTTTGTTCTCCAGCCCAAAAAACCCAAAATGTTTAAAAAGCACAACTGTGCTGGGATGAGTCTGATACTTCAAGATGTTTTATTGAAAAGTACTGAACTCTATGAACCCATTGACCCATACATCCAATTTTTACTAGCCTGTGCTTTTTCATACCCTCAAGCCCAGCCTGTTTCACATGCCTGCAGGTCTGCTGCAGGCATACTGATTTTTCAAGGCAGCCTGCACTCTTTTCACGCAAGGCTGATTTGATTAGCTGCACGTCCACACTCAGGAGACAGACAGCTACATCTGCAGGAGCTGGCAGGGCCCTTCACGCCTGCCAGGCAGCTGCTGCCAAGGGGTGACCTAGAGCTTCACACGGCGATTATCACCGTGGTGCCTGCATACAGGGGAATGGCTGCGGCCTCCCAGCCAGCCGTGGGCCTCACTGGCTGGAGACAATGCAGATGTCACCTCCACCAGTGGGACAAGCCCAGGGACCAGCTGGCAGAAAGCGTGTGACCAGCCACACTAGACCTGCTAGTGCAAACAGGGGCTCAACAGATGCTTGCACACACGCCGGGCAGTGCTGATGAGGGCTCGCTCCAGCTGCAGGGCAACAGGTTGTGCACTAGTAACCGTGACCTCGAAATCCAGACCAGAGTGAATCTGTAACACTGATTTTTACTACTGCTGTTTAAACTACCGGCTAGTCCTTTCTCACCTCCTCAGCCAGTGGCAAGATGAGAGCAGTAGAGCCTGGGGCTGATAACAGATTTGGGGGGGGACCTTGGCTGCTTCATGATGCCCTGAGCATAGGCTGCGTCTCTGGGCAAAACGCTGAATACATCAGAGGTGGGAGACTTCACAGAGGTGCTTGGCTTTACTACCCGGACCTTACTTGGAAAGAGCCAGTTTAAAACCCACTCCATCTATCTGCTCACACAAGCTAAGGGCATTTGTTGGCTGCTGTACCAGAACTGAAGTGGCCATAAACACAAAACTGCTTTTAGTTACCTAATAGCAACAGGCATCATTCCTCATTCCTCATCATTCCAGTCCTACTGAAATGATGCTGCAGGGGCTGTGTTTACTTTGCAGTGGATACAATTCATCCATACTCACAGCTTATTCACAGTTTGACTTTTACAACCCATCAGAGAGGAAAAGTTACAGACCATTTTATCTTGCCTGGAGTACTTTGCTGCTCTTGTTGCTTCTAGTAACAAGAATATGTTGAACTTGAGAACATGTAGCAGTGATGCAACTTTGTAAAAGATGTAAAAGGGACATAGATCTGTTGGAGCAGGTCCAGAGGGCCACAAAGATGATCCAGGGGTTGGAGCATCTCTGCTATGAGGAAAGGTTGAGGGCACTGGGATTGTTCAGCCTGGAGAAGAGAAGACTCTGGGTGGACCTTATAGCTGCCTTCCAATACCTGGAGGGAACCTAGAGAAAGGCTGGTGAGGGACTCTTCACCAGAGTGTTCAACAACAGGACAAGGGGAAATGGTTTTAAACTCAAGGAGAGTAAGTTTAGGCTAGATCTTAGGAAGAAGTTCTTCAGTACAAGGGTGGCGAGACTTTGGAATAAATTGCCCAGAGAGGTTGTGGATGCCCCCTTCCTGGAGGTGTTCAAGGCCAGGTTGGATGAGGCCTTGAGCAACCTGGTCTAGTTGAGAGGCATCCCTGCCCATGGCAGGGAGGTTGGACTAGATGATCTCTAGGGTCCCTTCCAATCTAAGCCATTCTATGATTCTATGACTTGCCTCTCCTGCATGGTCTTCCACCACTTCCTGGGTGTGGACCACAAGGAATATATTTACTTCTGGGGTGGCAATCAATCAATCAGTCACATTTGTTTTCCTCTTTCTGTGTCTGACAAAGAAGTAGCAGCTCATTTCTCATTTGTTTGGATTAAAATATCTATAAAGTTCACTGCTAGCAAATGCTGATGCTCCTCATTTTCCACATAAGCAGTGGTCTTGTTCCTGTATAAAACTGAAAAAAACCCCAATTTGTTTTTAGAATTTATGAGGTTTTTAATAGCAATTGTGTACTCCAGAAAAACAATAGCTTGTACACTAAGAACTGTGACCTCAAAATCACCACCAGAGAGAATTCACAACATCAATTTTTACTCCTATTGTTTAAATCACTCATTGTTTAAATAGACATTATCTAAACACTTGCCTCAGAATGTCCCATATCCAGGATATCCTGTTCACTAAATAAGGAATAATGTTATATTTATTCAGAGCTAAAAATAGAGATCCCAGTATATACGATCTGCAAGATATCTCTGGAGGAGATTTGCAGAGGCAAAAAGAAGTGATGGGTATATAGCATCCATTAGCTTCTCCACAGTTAGCAGTATTTCATGCAGCCGTAACTGCTCTGTTAACACTACAGCTTGCCAGCCACTGCCTGAGACGTGGGACAAGCAATCTGCACCAGCAAGCTCACCATCTGAGTAGGTAGAAGAGAGTGGCAGAGAGACAGAAGGCACAGACATTTGTCTGGTGTTTTCACAATGTACCTGTACACAAGCCTTAGAATTCCTACCAGCTGTCCCAGGTCAGTATCTGCCCCAGTAAACCAAAGCTGCACATAGGCTCTTGCAGGTGCAGGAGGAAATGTATGGGGACCTCTTCCTGCACCAGTGACCTACAGCTGCTCTTCTACAGTGAGGGGGTTATATCTCCAACTTATTGCAATGCATTATTAAACAGTCTGCAGCAGAAAAATAGAATAATTACCAAAAAATAAAAGTCTGAAAGATCAGCCACTTGACTCCATGCTCAAATCATTATTCTCCAAAATATTTTATCTGAAACAAAGCTGCTAGCACATCTCCTCTCCCAGCCCACTGGGTGGTCCTGCAAGAAGATGCCATGATGAAAATAAACATCCTTCACTCGCCATTCCTCTGATTCCCAGGTTTCATGGGATACAAGTCATTACAACACAAACTAACATGATTGCGCAGACACGAATCTGTTTTGTATTGTGGACTAATGAATCTCAGCCAGTCTCAGCAGCAGGGTGACTGAGCCCTCACTTAGGGATGGGAAATCTGGAGAAGGTGTCTTCTTACCACAGACAACTGAGGAGACTCAATAATCCAGAACTGGAGAGAGCCAGACAGAGCATGTGCACGGACATGGAGAAGTTTGGGGGTGGGGGTGTTACTGCATATTTTCTTTTAAAAGATTTTCTATTTAATAAATGGGATGTTCTCACCACTGCTGCCAGTCTGTTTGCTCACCAGCTATCAGCAGGGTGTAGCACTTCTTAATCAGAAAACCTGCAAGCAGACCTGGCTGCTATAAACCACATATAGCCCAATACAGGATTTCCTTGCTGTAGAAGGATGGCTTCCTGAGTAATTCCTACAACAGCCTCTTGCCCAAGCCTGTCCTCACAGACAGAAACACTCTGGCTCTACACTGGTGATCAGTACCAGCATCAGCTGGCTCATCTCCAGCTTATCCTATATCGTTTGAAAAACTTCAAGGACTTCTTTTGCCTAGAAACTTGTGTGAGCAGGACATTTATACCTGCCCATTACACTGGCATTCAGGAAGCCATGCCTATGTGTTTCCAGCTAAGCAATGAACAGGAACAAAAAAGCTGGGCCTATCTACATTAGTGTTGGTTGGCATGCTGAGTCCTGTCTGACAAGCTGCAAGCATAGGAGACTGCTGCCACTTGTCCTCCAGAAAGCCGAAGTTGCTGGTACTGTGAAGAAAGCCAACTACAGCATCATGGAAAGAAAACATCTTTCAGAAAGGAGGGTGCAAGTATACAATCATCAGAGGGAAGGGGAATCAGCAGTAATTGTGAATGGAAGTACCCTGAGGTGTTTCCATCAGAGGTGTTTCTTACACTGAAAATGGAAATGTGAAAATTCTCCAGGTCGAGATCATCAGTCTGGCACATGCTCTTTAAGTTCAGTATTTGATGTGATCCACTCATGAATGACAACAGTACTGCTGATGTATGGCTTCCAGTGATGTATCTAAAGGCTCCAGCCATCAAGCCCTGCTAACCCCTAGGACAGTGAAGGAGATTAGCACTCAGTGCTGGTTCTCCCAGCACCCTGCAGGAGTGCCTGCCAAAAACCAACCTTGTGACCATGCCTCACCTACTGCAGCTCAGGCTCTTAGGAGCCTGGGTGGCAGGTTTAAGAGTTCTCTTAAGAGCTTGGGTGGCAGAATGAGGCCCCAGGATGTCACCCTCCACATACAGGGCAGTTCCCAGGGTGTGAGAGTCTGCTCAGCCCTTCTTTTTCCCCATCACCCCCAAGATTGGCACAACTTGTGGGTCTGAGGATCACCAAGCTGAAGCCTGGTAACCTCCAGGTTTAA
Source organism: Brachypteracias leptosomus (assembly GCA_013401335.1). NCBI lineage: Eukaryota > Metazoa > Chordata > Aves > Coraciiformes > Brachypteraciidae > Brachypteracias > Brachypteracias leptosomus. The sequence goes on from VYZX01023007.1 coordinate 109,894, forward strand.
AAAGCATCAGGTAGGGCTAAACCTTGCATGTGCTTGTGTTAAACTAGTTTAACGAATAACAGTTTATTACCAACCTAATTAAACCTGGGTGTGTGTATGTTCAAATGTAAATTTAATCACTGACCAAAATGGTTTAGCTTAATTAATGGTAAGTCACTTAAATGTGTATTTGCACCATAACCTGCTAAGCTAATAAAAACTGATCACATAGCTGAGCTCTAATTTGCTGATTAAAGCAGAGTAGTTTAAATGAGGATTGTAACAGTTTCATTATACCAGTTTGGGGTTATTGTGCCATTTGATTGATTTTAAAATCAATTTAGCAAGATTGAGCCATTTGAAATAGATCTGGATCTTTAATGTCTGCTTGCTAGCAAAGAGAACACTTAGGAGAGACACAGGTTTCAACCTGCTATCTATTGCTCACATTATTGGAACACACTTTTCCCTTTGCTTCCCAAGAAAACTATGCTGCTTGTCCAGCACCCACCCTCCAAACAGCTTTGCAATCAGTTTGGTTGAAATTGGCCATTGGGAAGGAGAGCAGAGGTCCAGAGCTTTAACACATGCAGTTCCATACAGGAAAGATCCTGTTAAGCTCCTCAGGCTGCAGCAGGACATCTGCACTGCCTGGCCATCTTATTCCACTTGGGAACAATAAAACCAAAACTCACCTGTTCTTTTTTAATTTTAATAATGTAAGTTTTCACAAAACAGGTTAAAACTTCCCTCACCTTCACCACTACACGTATAAATCCCTTCTACCAGCATTTGTGAATTTATCCTGGCAGAGTCTTGAGTCACACAGTGAAAACAGCTCTTCGGTGATAAGTATCACCTTAACCACAGAAACAAAACCAAAACAGCTTCTGTTTTTCATAAACTACTGCAAGGGAGTTAGAGGAGAGACCTTGGCCTTGTCCCAGAGCTTTCTGCTGGTTTCACCAGTGCTGTGTCTGTGTGGCTTTCAAAGAGCAGCAAAGCAGCAGCAGCAGCTGCTCTCCCTCCAGTGGCTTTGTGTGGCTTCCATGTATTTCAGTTTGGGGCTTGTGTGCCCCTAAACTCACCATGAAATTAGAGAAGGAACTTTGTGTCTGACAAATTACCTGCAGCAGGAAGCTGTAAAGATGAAGCTTTGGCACAAAGCGATGAGATAGAGCACGCAGAATCAAAGGCACAACAGGGAACAAGCTCTGTTATCAGCTTACAGCCTCAAATAGTGAGCCGGTTCTGGCTCAGCTGAAACTCCTCCTGACGAGCCTTGGCTAGATCACACACCCAGGGAAAAGGAGGGAAAAAACAGTGTGGGAGGAAACCCAAGTGAGGGAGGATCAGTCCAGGAAAACCGGCTTTCAGCAATTAGGGTGGGAAAAGTGATGCTCTGTCTCACAGCACCCATCCTGTGGTGCTAGAGGGCAGTGGTAGCTCTAGGAAGCCTTGTCCTAGACCCTTACCTCATCCTGGCAAGGACAGAGAGGGGAAAAACTAACTGCTTAAAAGAAAAGTGTGGAGAAGAAAGAGTAACACAAACCTGGTAACAGGACCTAAGCCAGGACTGTTTCTCACCCCTGCATTCCCAGAGAGATTGTAGCAGAAGTCCTTGGGCTCAGGGTGGTTTCACCCCACACCTACTCAGGGAGCCTGGCAGCAATCCTCAGCTGGCCACTGGGAAGCGCCACCCCAGTGACACCAGCCCACGCAGAGCAGTGTCCTGTGCTCTGGCCCACCCGATTGGGGTGGAAAGATGCTGTGGGCACTGCTCATCATCGATTGAAATGAAAACCTTGCAGCACAGCACCTGGTATAGGAGGTGCCTGCACATGCAGTTGTTTAAACCATGCCTAAAAATCAGCCTCACTCATGTAATCTTCCTGCTTCCAGGGGAATTCTTTACCTGCTCAGCTGCCCTGTGAGGGGACCAGCATTACAGCACTGGGGCCTGAAATCCCATCAGGAAGGCTAAACCTGATCTCTTTCCAGTATCCCTCCACACCGGTTTCTCAGGCTATGCCCCTTTAACTAAGATTAAACATTCCACAGATCAATACAAAGCAACACAATTACTTCATTAGCAAGACAGTAAGTGCAGCATTGCACTCTCTTTGTTTAAGGCCAGTCAGATGAGCTTATTAAATATCAGCTATTTTTACATCTAGTGTCATGTTTCCTTATTATTTCAGTGCCAGCCCCTTGAACAGAGGTAGGATCATCTTTCATGTCCTACCTAATTCAATTTAAATACATTTTTTAAATTTACAATACAGAAGGCATCATATTTGCTCCCTGGAACTGTAAAATATGAGCTGTCCTTCCCATCTCACAGATATGAATGCAAAGCAAACCCGCTGAAACAACAGGAACCTCACAGGCTCAAAGGAGATGACATCAAGCCCAAACTGCCTTTACAACAAACTGGTTCATGGCTGCATTTTATTTACTTTACCTGCAGGAACTTTTCCTGTTTCCTCTTCCCTTTGCCATCTTTGAAGTGGTGCCTGCAAATGGGGAAGGAGAATGGGGAATGCAAAAGGCTGTTTTTCCCTTATCTCAGCAGTGGTGGGAAGGGACATCTCCATGACCTGGCTGAGGTCCTACTACTGCAAGTGAGTGGATCTCTCACTGGGGGCTTTTACAGAGCTCAGAGAAACTAGCAGGAGGTTTTGCAGATGGGACTCAAGGACACCTTCCAGAAGAGCAAAGAGGATGTTGGGGCATCTTCATCAGCAGCCATCAGTACTTGATCTCCACTGATATGAGGCCCCTTTGGCTCCCTGCAGATGGCTTCTCATCAGCATCAGGCCTATGGTGCAGTGCCCAAACCCACCCATTTCCTTGGCAGCACAGTCACCAGTGCCTCTGAGATCTTTATATCTGTGTCCTCTCTGAATTGAAAAGAACATGCTCATAATTAAAGGATCACATAGATGCTGAAGAAAGTATGAAGCAGTAAAAGACCACATAGAAAGTGTTAAAGCAAAGCAGACTCAGACACCTCTGCAGCATCACACATTAGGGTCCATGGACATGGCACTGCAGAGTAGAGATGTCACCAGCCACCCTCACAATCATTTGCTGATTCTCATGGTAGCAGAAAGAAGGGATATGCATGGTGGCCCAACAATGAACAGCTTGAACTGAAAAATAAAGACAAACAGTTACCTACCCAAAACCGAGACTTCTGCTTGAATCACAGCTCTTTAAATGACACAACATTGTCCTCATATGAATGTGTCATTCCCCTCCCATCTCTCTGCTCAGTCTGCTGCCATGGTGTGACAGATGACAGAGGCTTGGGGAGAGATGCCTCAGGCTGAACAAATTTCAAGCTCTCTCTGAGAGCACTTTGATATCAGGAGTCACACACTTGAAATTTCCATACCTTTTGCGCCGCTGTGGTTACAGCTTTTCTGGGATCTGATCTGAGTGGAGCTTTAACAACTTCTCCCTGTGGGAAGATTTTTAGTCATTTAAGAAATATGAAATACTGAGGGTTGCATCTGAATTCACTAAGATATTTCAGTTCACACAATGTCAGCACCAGCTCTTGGCTCTGGGATAAAAAAATATACCTCTTTCTAGATCAGTTTTTTGCCAGTTTTATGAATTATAAGCCTAGGACATATATTTTAAATAGACGTCCTAAACATATTAGAGTACAATGAATTATTCAGGATGATTGAATGCTTCATTGGATTTATTTCTCTTGTTTTAATGAATCATTCATGAACTTCTGGACATTTATCTTACTTGAAGCTGTTCACCAAATACTTTGAATGATCAATTTTGAGCTATCAGGTTTCTTGGACACCATTTTCTTCCAGTATCCTCTCTCATTTATAGTTTGTGCTGCACATATACCTGCACACGTGCTACAACACTGATGTAGCTTCCTGAGAAGATGACTAAACAAATAACAACGTAAGATTAATTGAAGACAGGTATTTGTACAGAGAATATGTATCTCCCAAACAGCCAGCCAACAAGTCCATTTACACCCTGCCCATTGATCAAAGGGAGAGAGGAAAAATAAAATAAAAGTAAAATAAAAATGAAAAAAGGAATAGAAACAGACATAACATAGCTTTAGTGGCCTTCTTCATCCATCAGGAAAAGGCAAGGCATCCTGGTCAAAATATACTTGAACAGGGCACAGAGGCCCAGTACGTGGAAGCTCAATGGCAGCCAGGTTGTCCTCTCCCAGTCTCCAGCCACATTGTAGGTCTTCATAACAGCATCAGACCACCTCTGCCTCAAGCAAACCCAGCTCCTGCTCAGCAGTGTGCACACACCATTTGCCACCAGCTCACCAAGAAGGGCTGGAAAGCTTTGAGTGCATGAAAAGGATAAATACCCTGGTGCACTCTTTCCATCTCAGGACAGCCTTCAGAGAGCACCCAGTGGACTTGAACATGTGGCTAGTAAAGTGGCCTTGCCAGCCCTCCTTAATGTAAATAGCTCCATCTACAGCCACCTTCCAGCCACCGCCTGTCCACTTGTCACCAACCCAGACACAGTCAACTCTCCACCTGAGTGTAGCTCATTGCTGGTGATCACAAGAAAGCTGTAGCAGCTCTTATCTCTGTGAACACTCTCTGAATGAAAGGCCCATTGCCCATTCCTCAGCTCAACAGAGACATTCATAAAGAAGCATGCACTGACGTGTGTTTGCATAGATATTTTCACTCACCTATCAATAATCAAAATTGTCATGATACTACTTGCACTCATAAATTGTTACCTTCAGCACAAGAGTTTGATTCTTTCTGTAACCTCCTGAAACAGAGACTGCTGGATAAGGGGCACAGCTGGACTCACCCAATGACCTAATGATTTGAATCAGCAACACCTTATAAAATGATTTTAGAAGCCAAGGAAAGCAAGGCCCACAAAAAAGTCAGACCCTATTTATGCCCAGCAAAGCAAAGAAAAATGAAACACCTACAATCCATTTAGGAAGTTGCTAGATTTAAAGCAAATACAGATGGGTGGTGGTTATGAGTTTTGAAACTTCATAGAATGCAAGTCTGAACAAACGGGTGAGAAGCAGGGACATGGGTCCAGCACCAGAGACCAAATGGACTTCGATCCACCTTGGATCCTTCATTCTTAACAACAAATGAAAGCAAACAAAACAGCTACTGAATCAAGTCCCTGATGGTTGTTGCAGCAATTTCAGGTTGTTGACTGTTTACGTGAGAAGTGGATCAATATGTTGGTAGGTGGGAGAACTCAGGAATGAGTAAGTGTTGCCCAAAATGAACAGGGTGAACATTGAGTAAGAGCAGAGTGTGGCATAATGATTGACAGATGCAGCAAAATTCATCATTGGTTTTACAGCATGGATGAATATTCTCTAGGAAATGTCCTCTGTAAACTTCTTCCCTTAGCTTTAGGCTATGTTTTCATTCCTAACAAATGCAGCTTACAGAAATAATTTGTTCTATTAGTTTCTCTTGACTGTGACAATAAAACTTCATCAGTGAAATGTTTGAGGTTTGGTTTTTTTTCACTAAATCAGAAAGACAAGTGTATTAGAGGTGCTGATTATTTCTAACTCACTAAAGCTCAGTCTGGAATAAGCACTCAGTACAAGATAATATACAGAACATGCATTATAACACACCTTCCACCTTCTAAAAAAAAAAAACTTTAAAAAAATGGCTGTATCAGTATCACAGGTATTGTGGTAAGTGCAGGAAAAATAAAGAGGGAAAAATATAACCATGGATTTTCTTGTTAGTAAGGAAAGTCACTGAAAACAAGACACAGGGCTTTCACACTGAGTGCTGAAAGTTATTTCTGTTTGAATACCAAGTGTGTGGAGAATGATAAGTCAATGGGAAAGAAATATTGAAGTATCAGGTCACTTCTATAGGTCACTTCAAGGCAGTATCCTCAAGTAAGCATTTTTATCCTGACACTTTTGCAACATCACACCCAGGCAGTGTATCAGACGGGTCCAGGTGGCTGTTGCAGCAGTTATGAATTGTCAGCAATGCTGAAAACCAGGCCATGCTCAGCCTGCTCCTTCGGGGATTTTTCCATGATTAGGCAACAATCCACGGGAAGGCTCAAGGTTACTCATACCTGTTTACCAGGATCAACACTCTTGCTGGTCACTAACCTGAAACCTCCAGTGAGAGTTAGGATTCCTGCCACATCTGTTGGAGAGGAGCACATGTTCCAGCTTACACTGTGCTAGTCTTTTGTGCTGCAAGTCTCCGCATTTGTGACAAATGACAAGCAAGTACAACCAGCTCCAGTCTGTCTAGACACACATGTGTCTGTCATCTTCCTTTGCAAGGCTCAGCTCCCGGAGAAGAGGGAACTGATTTCTCATGCATTATCTCTGTAAACATATGCCTGATATCTTCCTAGATTCTCACATTTTGTGTAAACAATAGCAATCATGTCACTTAAATTTGTGATATAATTATTTCTCATTAGCAAGTATTGCTGCAATATTTGGCTGGAATGGAAAAGTGGACAGTTGTTATATTTAATAAATAAATAAAATAATAAAAAAACCACATTTCAGCCACCTTTGAAGTCTTCAAGTAAACTGCATTTTTCCTGCCAAGCTCAGAACAATGAAAGCTGACAAGAGATGTGGGAGGCAGCTCCTCATCCATCATTAGCAGTTAGCTTTCCAGGTCAGAGCTGGAACTGAGCCATTAAGTGATACTTGCAGAACAATCTCACCAGTGATTTTAAATCCTGCTGTGGTTCTTTCACTAGAAACACTTTAAAGCAGAGGAGTCTGTACATTTTTGCCAGATACTACTATGGTTAGTAGAGACACCTGGGAGATTCAGCTCCTCTCAAATTGTATTTCCAGTGTATTTCTGCCATAGACTTGCTAGGTGGCCACAGGCAAGTCGCTAAAGCCTCAGAACAAGTTTAGCCTGGAGCACCCAATTATCCCCATCACTCTTGGGCTTAAACTTACATCTCTAGTAGACATGCACCTGATAGCCTCCTCTTAATCCAGCCCTAAAGCAAAGTCCTTTTCTCTTTAGAATGCCTGGGCTAATAGAGAAGAGATGTTTGTTAGACATGACAGCAGCACTCTGGAGAGGAGAGAAGGAGCTCGCTGCACCTTCCTCGGGACCTGCAACCATTGGCACAGGGAGACTTGGGATGATGCACTCAGAGGGCAGAGGCCCCACCGTGGCTTCAGCACTAGTCCTGGGAGAGCCAGCCGTGTGTTTCCCTTCCTCAGAAGGTGGGTGTCAGCTCTGGAGCACACCTCTGCCCTCCCAGAGGGCAGGAGGAAACAATCCATCAGCAAGATGAGAGTCAGCTTTAAATTAGACATAGGCTGCTGTTTAAAGAGGAAATTTATTTTGATCTAGAGACAGCAACAAAGATCAACATGATTGAGTCGTCTGCCTTGGCACTGCATGACTGTCTTCTAGAAGCAAATGTTTTTTACCCCAAGAAATGTTTTAGCCATTTGCATACCCAGTTAGCAGCCTGACTATACGGCTCAAACCAGAAACTTGGGAGAAAATCATGACAGCTTGTTAGAAGGCAGCTGGCAAAGCTGGCCTTCAAAACACTCTGAAACAATTCAAATCCCGCTCACCCACTGCTGCCTCCACCCTGACCCGAGCAGTCCCTGGCAGGTGGCTGCCCAATGCAAAGAAAACAGAAAAGCACTTCTAGTGCCAGAAATAATCTTTTTATTCTGCAGTCCAGAAAAGATATTTAAACAGCAGAACCACTGACTCTGTGTGTATGATTTGCTTTCACTAATGCCTTGGTCTACACATGTCCATCTGTACCATCAGATCAATAAATCCATCTGTCTTAGAGGCACAGGTAACATTAAGAAACAAATCACTGACATGTAAACAGCTGGGGAGAAAATACCTGCAGGGAAAGATGACAGCTTCAGGTATTTGTATGAAGGGTGGAGCCTGAAACAAACAGCCTGAGACTGCCAAAGTGGTCAATAGATGCATGTCTTGCATGCTTTCCTCCGGACCGGTGTTGCAAGGAGAGCTACAGCTCTGCACTCTCCTTCTTGAGGACACTCTCCTGTCAGCAGGTACCTTCTGCTGTGAAAGCTGTAACTGTGGTGGAAATGCAGCAGAACAATGCAGCCACACAGAGGAGATGGGATGTATACCCCAATTGTGCCCTGCTTCCCACCACCTTGCTCACCACCTCCCAAGCTGCTCTTTAGTATGAGCTTGGTGGAGGAGACATACGCTGTGCCTAAAACTACTCAAAGAGTATTAACCAAGACAGTGGAGCCAAACTCTTCTCCATGGTGCCACATCACATAAGCAGCAGCAGCCACAGTCTTGAAAGGTTCAGGATGGGTGTCAGAAAAAACCCATCACTAGTAGGGTCATGCAGCACAGGAACGGGCTGCCCAGAGAGGCTGGAATTTCTGTCCTTGGAGGTTTTCATCACCTGGCTAGACATGGCTGCCCTGCTTTAGGGCTGGCTGCAGTCCTGCCTCGAGCAGGATGTTAGACGAGATGACCTCCAGAGGTCCCTTCCAAATAATATCATATGATTCCTGGTCTTCCATCAGAACATCCCTTCCAGTTAAAAATGAACACAAGTAAAGGATATTTAGCATCAGAAAACTATTTTTCTTTTTTAGTATCAGCATAGGTATATTAATCTGCACCTTAACACAATGAAATGATGCTGCTGCTATAAGCTGTGTTACTGGACACAAGGAGGGCATTCCTTGGTCTGCTCAGGTTTGAGTTTTGCTCTGTAAACCTGTAATATAATGTGGTACTTCTCAAAAACACCTGAAGTGAATAAGAGGCTGCATTTATTCCAAGCACAAATACAGGCTGGGCAATGAGTGGATTGAGAGCAGCCCTGAAGAGGACTTGGGAGTGTTGGTGAATGAAGAATTGAGTATCTCTTTAAGCTCCTCATGCTGAAAATATGTGTAGAATTCAATGCAAGTAACATGACACAACTTTGACGTTAGTGACAAAAAATGATGGGCAACTGTTTGAAATTATATCTTCCCTAAATTCAAGAAACCAGGCAGACACAGAGGACTGTATAGAGTAACCAACCCGTTAAATGCTAAGAAAAAACAGGGAGGGACAACCTACAACACCCCCAGCATAGAAATTGTGTATGGCCCATCCTCAGTTGATCCACAGTAAGCCCAGCTCTATTACACTCAAGTAAGCCACACAGATTTGATCCAGACAAAGATCAAGTCTGTTATACCTGATACTTCTTCTATCTGTAACATTTATCATCTCAGACAATGATTTAGCTCTCTGCCAAACAATCTTATGAGTCCCATTTTACATAACACATGGTGTAAGTCCATCCAGCTCATGTCAGCATCACCGCATTAATCACAGCCAAGGGGATTTGATTCTTGCCTAGCCTGCTGTGGCAGCAAGAGGCTGAAACATCCACAGCCAGACCTACAGTGCTGTGGCAGCACAAGCTCCTTGCCACCCGGGTAGCTTTCTAGAGTCATTACTGACAGGCCACAGATCTTCGGAGCTGCTTTGAATTTTCACAGCAATCCTTCTCGCTTTGCAAGGCAGAGCTGCCATTGCCTGTTTGCTTTCCCTTGCTGAGTGTTCCTCCTCCCGAGCCAGCAGCAGCGCCTGCAAGTGCAGAGATCCTGCTTCAGAGCCGTTGGAGCATCAGAAAAAGCCCTGATGCTCAGCACAAGGACCACAGAATCTGGCCATGTCACTTGCATCCAAGCACCATCATTACCGTAATCTCCCATTTAGAGCAACTTCAGAGAATAGGGCCAAGATCTTCCCCTGCACTGATTGCAGAAGAAAACATTAAGAGCTGATATGCTAATCAAGGAGCTTATAACAGCCCTATGTCCCTTACAGACACAGGTGAATACCCTCTGCTCCTCCACACCAAAAAATACTTCTTTGCCTTCTGGAGGAGAAAATCACGATCAAGTAATTAGTTATCACAGGAGCTAGAAGCAGTCATCGTTACTCTAAAGGGAAGGATTTTGTCCCACTGTATATTACAAGACCCAAATTACATCCTTATCTTCAGGTTCGGAAGAGAGTCCCAAAACCCAAAGGTGTAGTGAAGACCACATCATCTCCCCTGCTCCCTGTTTTGAAAATGCAGCATTTCACAGCTTTCCTATCTGATCAAAGTTCCTTTTCCTCTATCAACACAATTAGAGTTCATGGAGAATTGCTATGATAACAGACTTGTATAAGCTATTGGCCTCTGCCTGCCATTAACCCCTGCTGGGATGGCTGACATAAGTCAGCTTCAGTTCTGCCTAAAAATAATATATAAAAAGAAACAAGAGCCTCGCAGTAGCTGTACAACAGAAGCTCTGTGCAGCACTTGAGCATCTCTAGTCCTTTTGTAATCTTCTACCACCTTTTGTAGTCTTTCAAAATATGAAAGAGGTTTTTAAACACAAAAATAATGTTTCTTTGCATGAGAAAAATGGAAAGCAACTCCATTTTCCATGTAAAACAACAAAAAAGTAACTGCCAGCGAGCAGGGAAATGCACGGCCATTGGAAAGTGGCTTGCCCACACTTTAATGGATGGGCGCAAATATGCTGCTCCAGTAAAAAGAGGGAACAAACCCTGCTTGGGAGCATAAAGCAGAACTGTTCTCCCAGATCATATTTTATGCTCACAGCTAGAGACAGTATTACTGTGTGACGGCCTACTCAAATGTGCAGGATGTTGTCAGCTGCTGAGGACAAAGAACTCGCTGTGAGCACTTCCACAGTAGATATGGCCAAACACACTGACCTCACATGGTGATTTCCTGGTTTTTGATGTTCCCAGTCTTTGGACAAACTAAACACATTAAAAACGAGATCTGTGTCGTAAATGTTGCCCCAAGTGAGCGGTGTATGATGGTCCCAAAGGCCACCCACATCTTGGATGAAAAATCACTTGAATGCTTCTGTCAGTGGCATATCCCACAACTGTTGAACACCAACTGCAGACATCTTCAGAGAATCTCTAACCACTGCCTTGGAGGTTATCAGGCTTCGGCCCAGTACCATTCATCTAGGAGAGCCCTATGGATGCCTTGTCCAGTATTCAATCCTGACAGAATGGCCAAGGGACCAGGAAACTGTCTGGCCCAGTTTCCAGTTTGCATCACAAGACCACTGTATGCACGGGTGTGCAACTTCCAGCTTTTAGTCAAAATATACTGTGCCTCTCCCTCCCCAGCTCTAATAATGGACTTATAAAAGATGCCATTCCATTATTAAAGACTTTTTAATGGACTATTCATCAAGAAATCTTTTTTCCTCTTTTTATTCACGTAAAGTCCATGACATACATGACTGCACTGCACGTTCTTTCAACATCACTTACCTCTTTAGCCGCTTTAACCATTCTTCTGTGCCAATTCCCCTCTTCTTCAAATGACCTTAGAATCTTCCCCATGCCAGCATATTGAATGCTTTACAGATATTAAGGCAAGAAATCTGTTAGATGCAACATGTGTTCAGAGAATTGGTCAAGTTAAGGGAGATACTGCATTAATCTAACATGACATACCTTTAGTAAACTCAAATTTACAGGTACACTGCTTAGAACTGTCTGGGGCTGAGGCAAATAAAATGAGAATCCCTCAGAGCTATCTTCTCATTATGCAGTCCCTGAGAAATCTGTGATTTATCTCTGAGTTCCTCGAGTCAAGTTATTCCAGTAGGTGTGCAAACTAATCACAGAGAACCAAACATTGCTTTGTTTGGACAATGTAAATAACATCAGTGGTTTGAATATAACCAGGCCACACTTGCAATGGCGTAAGTGATTGTACACTCTAAGAATAATTTCTAAGTGTCAGTCATAATAAATCATACAGAACAGGGGCTTCTAAATTAAGATTTAACCTTTAAGCTCCTTCACAAAAAAAGCATAAATAATCCTCTTTAAGAAGTCTTTCATGCCAGTTTCCACATCAGTCAGTACCTATGAACACTAACAGAGGGTAGACTCAATGTACCTGGATTAAATGCTTCCTGAAGCCTCACCAAGCCTCCAAATGATCAGAGATGCTACTATAGGTCTCAGTATTCCTGGCATCAACTCCACACTTCTTATCCTTCTCTGGTCTCAAAGCACCTACAAATTCAGTATATAGCATTGTTCTGTACAACAGAACTGAAACCAGCACACAAGAAAACTTCAAATCACTTCACTGGCCTCAATATAAATGTATAGTTTTGCCATGTAAGGTAAAAGTCAAAACTGGCAATGGTGGCCCCATTCCTCAGTACAGAAAAACAGTAGCAAGTATTGCCTGTTAATTTCATTATTTAAAATTCTTTCCTTTTCAACTATACCCATAGTTGTTTATACCCATGACATCCCATAGCTGACCTGTTCAATTATTTATACCCCCTTACTTGGGCTAAGAAATACTGACTTCTAGTACATTGTAGCTTTTAACCAGAGAACAAGACCCCTGAGAGGTCAAGCTTAGCTACTCTCAGTAAGAAAAAAAATCAACCAAACAAAACCCCCAAACCTGTAGAAACTGGAAAAACCTGTAAAACTGAGAGAAAACCATTACCTTATGGTAGTTAAATAAGCTGCCTCTCCCCAAAGTTTTAGAAGCATAGATACAAGGGGAAAAGTAGAGATATATGCTTTCTATGTGGCCTGCAATTTTATTCATAGGGTTTTCCTTCCTTACCACATACAGTTAAGAGATCATGCTTCTCAGCTGGAAAAATGGAAGTCTCTCACAGGGAATTTAGTTGTTTATATCAAAATACCAGCATCTTCTATATTATCCATATGCATTTGGAAAGTTATCCTATTTCCATAATGATGCAATAAGAATGGTCAGGATATTCTTAAGACATAAAGAGATGCAATCTTGCATGAAGTCCCTTTCATCCTTACCAGTTTAGAATATTCTAATTCCATTGCTGTACTTTTATCATTGCTGATTAGCATTTAACAGAACACATGCACAAATTTGTCTTTTTTATTTCTATTGTTCTATGCCAGGATGCCAGCAGACACAGTGGGGAAACTTCAAGCATGGAGAAAGCAAGAGCATCTTTATTCAAGAGTCACTTAAGAGTAGAAGTAAAGTAAGATAAACTTGAAAGCTCTAACAGAATATTAAGTGCAATTCCACAGATGCTCCAAGTTGCTCTCTCCACCTGCTTTATATCAGGGGATTAATTCCTTACACACACACACTCAGGTCAAAAAAAAAAAAAAAAAGAAAAAAAAAAAAAGCCAACCACACCAACCACACAATAACAAAAAAGCCAAAAGGAAGAAAAATTCTACTTAAAGAACTCAGAATTGAGCCTGAAAAAAAAACCCAAAAGAAACATAAACAAGCCTTCAAATTAAAATCTTATAATACAGTATCTTTACTCAAGAGAGACTGAAAAGAAATACTTACTAGTAGTTCATTTACTTACCCTGAAAATAGAACTCAAAAATATCCTACTTAGTATTAACCATTTTAAATTTAGCTGATGAGTTACAGCTTATTTCAAGTACACAGCTATATATATATAAATCATGTATATACATACATGTTTTGCTGCCACCTTGTGAATAGTCTGAGTAAGGAGGTTTAGTCCATACAGACCCAATTCTGCCATCTTTATTCACATTTAGATCAATTGACTTTAATATAGATACTTTTGGAACAAGTACTCAATGTGACAAAGGATGGCTGAATCAGATGATTAGTGAAGAAAATGTTAAAAGGCTGAATAAAATAACAGTCTTCCGCACTTTCCACACGCTTCCGTGCCACAGTTTATTGCCACAAACATTACGAAAATAATGCTAAATTCTTTCTGATAAAAAAATAGCAGCTTTGCATCCAAGTTGTATAGCTGTCTTCAAAACTGAATAAGCTGGTGCCTGTGAAACAAAGAATAGAAGATTAAATGCATCTAATGAAGCATTTTGTTTGAACCAGATTGCAGTCAAACAGTAAGCATTATCCAAAAAAAAAACCCAACAAAACAAAGCAAAAAAAACACAAAGAAAAATCCACACCAAAACCCACCTCTATTTCTAGTCTAATCTACCCTAGAGAAAACTAAATTAAAAACAATCAGCTTGGAAGAACGTTTCCATTTCTCCACAAATGTAAGCCAAGAGAGAGAAAAAAAAAAGTCATCCATTCCTCATATATTTCACACTTCCTAACGTGGGTGTTGTGTTCATCTACAAAGATGATGCCTCAAGTTCCCTTGTTAGTCTTATCTTCAAGAACATTTAATCTAAATTTAAAACTAAATTAAAAACTGTGCAGAGGACACCTCTTAGGAAAACACAATCACTGTAACACTTGACATGAGTTACAACAGATTCAATTCTCTTCTAGAAAAAGCTATAACATGCAGTGTTTGCTTATATCTTTGGGAAATAGTATCAAACACCTTATTTTCTATTTCCCAAATGAAGAACTACATTGCAGTCACTGAATAAGGAAGATAAGAATATCACACCTCCATCATCACTAACAGTGCCAATTAATTAACATTGTACTTACTGCTTCTGCATCATGCTCAAGCCCAATGTCATGGTGCTCCCGTTCATCATCCCGAAATTGCTTTATTGTCTTTAAAAATAGCAGTTAATTAGTAAGTACACTTGGCAGAGAAATCAAGGCAGCTACTATACAAAACTGTATGCTGTTGATGATTGCATGTACCAGAACAGGCATCTAAGGCCTCAAAAGCTTCTCAAAGATCTGAATCTCCAATTCAGCAAGAAGGGAATTCATTTACAGCATTCCCCAAACCTAAAGCTCTCTTCATGTTCTCCAAAAAAAGGTCTTTAAAAACCAAGCTACTGTTTAATATATCACTGTGTTTTTGAACTGTTTCAAGAAAACCTATAGTCATAGTAACTCATAACACTGATCAGTTTCACACATACAAGTTATTCTGACAATTTAAATAATGAAATTAAGGTCCCTGCCTTGCCTTATTATTGCCAGATAATCAGCAAGGGTGTTTCCCTGTAAGGCAAAAGAGCTTTTGTCCATTCCAGCATACTCTAGAGAACTCTTGTTTTTCTCTTCTAATTTTTCAACAGGGACAAAAAGGTTTAAAGAGTTTTCTCCCGAGATGTCTGCAGAGAACTGAGATTGCTGAATAAAGTGCTCAGCATTTACAGACACTCAAGCACTGTCCCTACCCAACAGGTTCGTATCGCTTGTTTCATTGCTACTCCTCCCCACACTGACACTGCTGGCTTTGCTTTTTCTCTTGCTTTTGTACCCTCTCAGTTCATAGTCTATTTTCAGGGGTAGCATTTCACTTATGCACGTGTCAGCGCAACCTGGGTTACTTCAGACACTATTTCAGTAACCAGAAGACACGTTTGGAGTAACCAGACTTGGCTACATGTTAAAACTAAGCACAACTGAACATACTGATAGTCGGCAAAGATGGAAATGAACACGCAGACCCTAAAGGAAGCTCTCCCCAAACAGAGCACAAACAAGCTCAACGGGTGCACGTGGAAACAGGTCAGTCTCTGGCAAACACCCCACAGGGATGTGTCCCAGTCTGACGCATAAAATACTTGGGAAATAATTTTCTTGCAGAGCTAATAAACATTAGCTCCTTACATGCTCCGAACAATATTCAAGACTAGAACTATATAATCATATCCAGTATAAGCAAAATGTTACTACACAACCATATTTCTCCTTTTGTTTCCTCTAAACTCTTCAATTTAAAGTAGTAAAAATTATAGTTCTCCCAATCAAAAGGGAAATGCTGAATTACTGAAAGCATGCTGGAGCTAACGCAACATACATTTTAATAGTGGTGCTTGATCAATTTGGTTCTTCACATCATTTTAACTTAAAAGTTTCTGTTGACTTCAGCATTATAAGTGATAGAACAAAAAGAGACCTACTATAAATTCTATGAGTATATTATTTTCAAAGGCTATAGGCACATTAAATAATTAAATAGATTTGTGACTTTTAAAGTCATAGTTAAATACCTGCAATAGTTCTTTGTACTTTTCTGGATCTTCTTCCATCAGAGTTCGGATCTGGCTATTGTAGTGATCTGATATACTCTCTTCCACTGCCACTGTGCAAGCCATTGCACCTCTCTTCCCAAGTAAGGCACTTCCAGCTCCTGTGATTGTGGTACCAAACATATGCAAACAATGAAATCTGAGGCCATACAAACAATTTATGCATTTGAAGACTTCATAAAATAGTAATAGCAGCAATAATACAGACTTACCTAAAACAAAACCTGCTACATTCCAAAAAGGCAACAGAACAGTAGGTCGAACTCTGTATGCAACCATTAGTTCATTGAACTTTTTCAGGTGGTCTTTTTCTTGATTCCACATTTGCTGCAAAAAAAGTCAGATCACAATAAGTAAAAAACCAGAAAAATGAAACGTTTCCAATAAAACTAATAAACCAAAGAGTAACAAAACAGCTCAGGCCCCTCACACCTGAACTGCAGAGGTAACACTATTCACGTCACAGAAAGGAAATGGTGCAGAAGGGCAGGATGAGGATAGTTGTAAACAGGCAACATAAAAACACCCGCAAAGCAAGAGCCTTTGTGACCATACTCCAACTGTAACATTGGTAACTCCCTCACTAGTGATCCCACCGCTCTTTAAAAACCCACGTGTTTAAACGTGCTTGGAAAAAGACGTATGCAGCTGTCACCGCACAGCCTCATTCGACCACCGCTAATCACAAGCTAATTAACCAGAAGCCCAGCGACCGCTAACCTGGATAATCGGTCCCACACTCGACCGGCCCAGGACGGCCATCTGCCCCGCGTAGATGCGGTTCGCCCCATACTCCCCGGCATGGTCCACGCGGATGATGCGGTCTATGACGGGCTTGTTGATGCCCTCCAGCGTCACCCGTGTGCTGCAAGGCCTGAGGGCCACCGCCCGGGCGGGCAAGGGCCACCTCCCCCGGAGACCTGCCGGAGAGATCAAGGTGACGCGGGCTCTGCCGCTGCTCAGGCCCTGTCCGAGGCGGACTCTGCGGCCCGCGGGGGGTGGGCAGCGCGGGAGCTGGGCCCAGCCCCCACCCGCCNGCCCCGCAGCGCGGCGGCCGGCGCTGCCCCAGCCAGCGCCCCGCGGCCGGAGCCAAAGCGGCTGCCGCCTCCATCGCGCTGACCCGGACGCCTCCTCGGGTGCGTCGCACGGCCGCAACGTCATCACCGCGGGCCGCCCCGCCCCCACCCGATTCCTATTGGCTCGGCAACGCCAGGGGACTGGGCCGCGGGAATTTCACCCGAAGAT
>VYZX01023007.1:127233-143176 GCA_013401335.1 Brachypteracias leptosomus
GGGAGCCGGTGGGTCCAGCTGCGGGACCCCGGGCCAGGGAGGGCCCTGCACACCCAGCCGGGGCTGCGCAAAGGCCGGGCCCCTCCGCGTCATAGCAAACTGAGTGTAAAAACATCAGATATTGCAAAAAAATTATATAGAGAGAGAACGTTAATTTCTTTCAAATGAAGACAGAAAACATTGCAAGTATGATATAAAAAAAAATAGCCTCTCACCTATTAACTAACAGTGTGTTACCAGCAAATTTCAATAAACACAATAAATCCTTAAGCACAATCTTTCAGGAAAGGCGAGAGGCAGGAAGCTGCTCAGACACTGCTCCCTCCCAGTCCCACAGCTCCATCACCCCAGCGCCCTGAGTAGAAACGTGAGTTTAAAAGCTACTAACACAGAAGTTTCTGAATGCTGTATTTCCAAACTATAACTTAACTCTCAACTATTCACATTTTAGAACAAAGAGAACAGTAGTCAAGATGTTTGTGCAAGAACAAAACACAAGTAATAATGCCTTAACACATTTAACAAAAAAAAAAAAAAAAGGCTACTCCACAGCAGTGAGGCTGGTGCCCCAGGAGTGGCTTTCCCTGTGACAGATGTGCACAGATGTGCACCACTCCGTGACCTGACAGGTGGTCTCTTCCTGCTCCCAGGGTTTATTCAGAGCTCTGATCAGTTTGATTTCTCTCAACTATTTTGTGAAGTTATCCAGTGTTCAACTGTGCTTGCTATTTCAGAGCAAAATAAATATCAGTCTCTTCTCTCAAAATATTTAGGAAAAAACAATTTCAAACCCATGCCTTTTTTTCTCCTCCTAGGCACTATTTCAAAATACCCATGGATGAGGTGGTCTTTTGCTTTGGTTTTAAAACAGAAGTTAGTTGAAAACATGAAAAATCACATCTTCCCCCTCCCTCACGATTCTTAAAGCATAATTTGTAAAAACAGTACAAAGTTCTTAAACAGAGTTTAAGTTGTGATCACATTTTACCCAAAACCCCTGAAAAAACAGGGACTTAAACCCAAACAACCCTGAAATTGTAGCAGCAATAGGTGTCCTACCATATAAATTTTTTGGACAGGTCTAACAGAATAAATTAGCTAAATTTCCACTCTTGGAAACTTCAAGGCCCACTAGCATAATCAAGACAAATGCCCATTACATAGACCATGGTGCCAGGGTGCTAGTCAGCTGCTCATTTTTTAGGTGCTGCAGATGCTTCTACTCTTATCTAGTGGTTCTGGGAGTGCCAGGATGTCAAGTTCTTCTGGCTTTCTGTAGTTTTCAAGGATATCTCTGAGCTTCTGTTATCTTTCTGATCAGGAACTGCTTGTCACGACTCTCCTGGAAAGACAGAATAAAAAGTATGCCCTAGATAAACAGAATTAGTACAATTTATCTATGAGCAGCTTGTTTCTTTATTAGAAATGAAGAGGTGCACTCACCACATTGCACTCTAATTAGTGGCTCCCAGCACACCCTCAACTGCCTGAACAATTTTAAGTTTACAATAGTCTTCATTTGTCTCATGTTAGGTCACATATTAGCAGTTCTGCGTTGAGCCCAGTAAAAACATCTCTCACACCTGAAAACTTAAAACCATACTTCCAAAAAACCGAACAACAGTGAACAAACCAAACCAAAAAGCACACAAGGACTTTCAGAATTCCTAACCGATTTGGGAACCCTTGAGAAAGCAGTGAGGCTTTTGCTCCTAAATTCCAGATTCTTCAAAATCCTTCCCCAGCACAGTGTTTTTCTAAGGACATGTTAAATGCTGTTATCTTAAAAAAGCACATACCAGAAAATGGGCAATTTCCTAAGAAAGTGAGAAGTCTTACTAGTGATGCTAGGTCTTGACTAGAGCACAGTTTGACAGATCACAGCATCGAATGCTGTCAAATGTGGCAGCAGCTTTTGATGGCCACAAAGAAGCATGTCTGCGCTGGCACCACTCCCCAAAGGACTAGTTAGTGGTGACCTGCTCCGCTCTGCAAGCAGTGCTGGGACCTGCATTCAGGAATAAGACCAGAGCTGATGTAGGAAACACAGGCCTGGAGGGAAGGGCAAGGAGTTGGGTGCCCATGAGAGCAGAGGAGGAAATAGAGGTGGGGGGTGTAAGATGGTGGAGGGGATAGGAAGCATGGGGTTCAGGTTCTTGTTTGGCAGAAGAAACATGCAGACGGGTGAATTTAAGCAGAGCAACAGATGAAGAACAAGGATACTGCTTCTCAGAGGCATATCGCGTGTGTGTGCGTTGCCTGATATAACCAGACCTTGCTGCAATTGCAGCTGATAACCAAGAAAACCAACCAGACTCAGAAATACTATGGAGCTTCCATTATTTTTCCTCTGAAATTTGTAAAACATTCTTCACTGCCACAACCACCAAGTATCCAGGAGACTATGAAAACTGTTGTTCTTCTGCATGCTCGATTACTGACACAACAAAGAGAACTTCAGGAGTACAGAAAAGTGGGTCAGATCTTACCATAACCAGTTGTTCCCTCAGCTGCTCAACCACTCGTTTGTGTGCTCCAGCCAAGGCAATAAAATAGAACATAACAAGGCTGCAAACAACAAACCAATGTTGTACATTAGTATCACGCAAAACAGAATTAGTCAGAAGGCAGCTGTTATGGGCTAGAGGAATTGATGGTTTGTGGATTTGCTTCAGATGAGAAGCTGCTGGAGAAAATATAATAATTTTTAAAATAATTTAAAAAATTAAATCTCATCTGCTGAGATATTTGTGCTGCCAGCAGGCAGTGCTAGGGGATGTAGAGGCACGGCCAGTTTCAGATGGCACAGATTGTGTTCTGACAGCTCTCCAGACTGGCAGTTCCTGCCCTGCTCTAAGTGTATGTAGGGGGGGTGTTGCTCCTCAGAAATCAAGTGTAATGAGATTTCACTGGGGTAACTCTTTGCTCCTGCTGGGGTTTCTAACTATGGAAGGCAGTTAGAGATCAGCACTGCAGCCATTCCTTACAGCATACATTCCAGATGTAATCTGACACAGATTACCTACAGTGCACTAAATGATTAAAAGCAGAAGAAAGAACTAGAATGGCACAAATGCCCATAGAGATCATGTTATTTTCTTTTCCAAATAGTTAAGCATTAGGGTAGCAGTGCAAGTCATCCTCGACCTTTTACACAGGCTTTATGATAAAGCAAAAAAAAGAAAAAAACCCAAACCAAAAAAAGAGGACTTGGTATTTCCTGTGGGCACAGTAACAGGTTCAGTTCACGAGAACACATAAATGTGTTATGGAAGAATGGGGTGGGTGGAGTCTAAAATAAACTGCCTGGTTTTTCAAGAAATTGCAGAGTATCAGGTAACAACAAGGCTCCAAGATCCAAAACCAATTGTGTTAAAAGGAAATTTTTTTTAAAATCCATTTAAGCATTAAAAACCCAAAAATTCTGCAAGAGTAACCAAACACTGGAACAGGTTGCCCAGAGAGCCTGTGGAGTCTCCATCTTTGGAGATATTAAAAATCTAACTGGACACCGTTCCTGAGCACCTGCTCTGCTTGACCCTGTTTTGAATAGGAGGGTTGGATTACATGATCTCTACAGGTGACCTCCAACCTTAAAAATGTTGATTCTGTATTGAATTTTATCTTACAGAACCACTGCTTTGGGGGTTTTGTTCGGGGTTTTTTGTTTTGATTTTTAATCTTTTTTTTTTAAACCAAGGTTTGTGGATAGGATTTGTGATCACAAGGCTTACAATACTAACTTGCAGAATGTTTCACAGCTAACATTTTGAGAAATACAAGTGTGGGATATGGGACACGCAAGAGGAAATGGAATGAAGCTAATGAGTGTGAACACATGGGCAAAGACACTAGAGCTGAGGATTTATATGGGCTTTGATGCTTTTGACTGCAGATGGAAAATCTGGTCTCATAGCTGTTTGGTATCAGTTCAGTAAGAAAGGAAACCAGCCACATGACTAAACCAGGTCTCCACAGTACTCACCAAATGACCATGAAAAAAGGCACAGCAAAGGCTTCTGACGCTATGCCAAAAAGAACTTGCTGCAGACCTGTTTGAAATCCAAGTATTGTATCTGGAACAACTGCCCATGTAGTGTTAAAACTCCTGAACGGCCCACATGCTTTGGAGGAGGGGATGCTGTCAAAGAAGCAAAACAGAAAGGAGATGCTACACCAAAATGTAAAGATAAAATAATCCAATGCAAGCCCAGCACCATTTTGCCAATGGGGTAAAAGCATCCTTTGTCTTTAAAACTGTAATTCTTGTTTATTACATGCTATATATTTTATTCCAATTTATCATTCCAAAGTTGCATGTCTCTTTTTAGGGAACTGACAACCTTAGAACAAATGCCAACTTCAGAGAAGCTAAATTGTCACTTACTGTGCTATGCTGATTCCCAAAGGAATAAAAGCCAAGACGAGCCCAATCAACAGCACCACCAAGAAGAAAAAATTGGAACTTGATGCTCGGAAAGGCCTGGCTGCAGGTTTACGTGTGTGTTTCAAACTGATCTGAGGAGGGAAAGTGAGTGAGACTGTTACCAGTACATCTATATACATACGTCCAAGTACAGTTTCCCAACCAACGGAATTTTCCATTCTCAAGTATGCCACCAGCTCCCATATAACCATCCTTCCTTTGATATATATGGACTGAAAAGGGCTAAGACAAGAATGCTTTATGTTCTGGTACAAGTAAATGTCTCCTATTTCGAGTAATAATTTGATCCAGAGGGCCTCATACACTTGCACAGAGTCAACTGACAGTCATGGCACAGCCATTTGGTCTGTGCTCCATGGCACAGCCTTTAGCTTTGTTCTGCCAGATCTTCACTGGATACAGCCCCTCTTGTAAGAACTGAAATATCAGTAAGAATTTGATGCACAGAGGGAGCTGGGTAGTCATAAAGCAAAGCTTCAGCTATGCAGAAATTATATCTTGAACATCCAACCCAGCTTGGATTTTCCATTTTGCTCCCAAATTTTTAGCAGCTTGGAAAGATTTTGTCCAAGTTCTAAGCTGTGCTACTAGTAGATTATTGCAGAAAAGTGTTATAAATTAGCCTTATTACATAAAAAGATTCTATTAAAAAAAAACCAACCCCAGCAACAGACAAATAATGTCTAAGAAGAGGTAGTTACCAAAATATCGGTTTGCTTGATTTCAAAGCAAAATTCTACCTTCTCTTAAAAGCAAAAAAGCCCAGAGAAAATGAAATACCATTACCTCATTTCCAGTACACCACATCCTTGCATGTTTTTAGGGGTTTTTTTGTTTTCAACCAACTACATACCTATATTGAAAAACCCACAGACATGTGCTCAATTTTGCTTACCACACATATTCATTACCTTTTTAATGTAAAAGATGATAAAGTATTTTACAGTTGCAATTGCAGGAAGAAGTGGTGAAAAGAAGGTTCCAATCCAGCAGATAGTCTGCCCATAAACAATTTCCAGGACATTGTCAGAAATTCCAAACTCCTGCAGCCCACACCATTGAACTGGCTTGCAAGAGCAATGAGTAACTAACAACCTAAAAGTAAAGAATATCGTTAGTTCTAAATTGAAGTTACAGAGCTTAACTGAATTGTAACATATTTGGAACACATAGACATTTAGCATTTAAGCATTAGACAACATAAAAGAAATATGTCTGAAGGAAAAAAAAAAAGATTCAAGTATCAAAAACTACACAGCCATCTGAATAGTGAATAAGTGATCAAACCACACAAAATATGTTTATTTTAAAACTGACAATCTGGTCAGAAATACGGGGAATTGATAAGAGAAAAGAAAATGTGTTTCATACATCATTTGCAGAAGTATGCTCAAAAAGTGGAGATACTTACTTTCTAGGAAAGTCCAAAAACAGGGTCACAGCAAGAATGATAATAAAATCAAATATCATCAGTTTATACATTTCTTGCCCAACTTCAGATTCCCAGCACTACCAAAATAAGTCAGAAAAGACAAGAGTCTAAATAACAGGTGAAAAATAAATGTCAATCACTAGAACAACAAACATCTCAGTGAGTTTACACCATAAAGTTCAAATTCTATTAAGTCTCATTTCTAAAATATTTAGGTGTTTCAGAGCTTCTATGCCAAGATTTTTTTTTGTTGTTTTTGGGGAGGTGGGGTGGTGTTTGCTTTTTTGAGGAAAGACCATTTGTGTTATTGAAGCAAAAGCCACTAAGCACAATTGTCTTCAAAACAAAGCTACATCAAACAATCCTCAATCCAAGTCAGTGCTAAACAACAATCTGCCACTGGGCTGTTCTAATCAGAGTTCTAGAGACACAAAAGACAGATGTTAAGACAGCACCAGTTTGCACTGAGCAGTAGGAATCAGCACCAGGTGTAACACGAACGGCAACCCCGGGTGTGATTCTGAATACCTCTAGACAAGCAAGCCTCATGGAAAACAAATCTCTACTCGCAAGTTCAGATGATTAAAGACCAAGATAAATCTACTTACAGGATAGAGCTCGTAATTGTATCCACAGGCCTTACACTTGTCGGTGTCACAGTAGGAGATCTGACTCCACAGTGAGAACAAGAGAACACCGATATTGGCCAACCGCACAAAGACACACCTGGAGGAAAGGCAAAACCCAGTTCTGAACCTGCCACAAAAGAGCCTGGCTCAACTGGCACAGGAGTCCAAGGAAAGCATGAAACACAAAGGGGTCATACAGAGCTTGAATGGAACGGCCAGTTACATAACAAACATGTTTCTTTCCCTATTAGTAAGTTAAATTGCTTGTCACCTACTCTGCTTTAGGCTACAATCCCTTGTTCTTCCTAGATCAGTCACTTCAGTTGCAGACCGTGACACCACAATGGGCTGTGATTCTCTCAAGTACAGTTTGAGAGGCCAGGTGACAAGTCTGTGTACCACATTTCCCCCTCAGGTGGCTTCAGGCCTCCAGAGGCACTTCGCCAAAACAGAAGTACAAAACACAGGGGCTTGTAGAGTTCATATGCTTCAACCCAGATCGTACTGCCTTAAACTCCCAAATGCTAGTTCTTTGTGCTCCCACACTGAAATATATTTTATCCCAAAACTTTTAACTTCTGCCCTGAGCAAAGCTGTGCCTCAGTCACTGCTGCACATACCCATCTGCCCATTCAGGAGACTGCTGCATGCAAAGCTGTGTGCATCCACAGCTTCTCTACTATTTATTCAGGTTGTTGAGGATGTCCAGACCACAGAGCTAAATGAGGCCAAGAGAAAAACTTGGACATTGAAATGACCGCACTGTGCTGTCATCAGAACAGGAGACTTTCCAGATTTAAAATTAGTTTCCAACTAAACATAAGCCAAACAATGCCTGCTTGGCTTCCAGTGCCCAGGCCCTCCAGTGTAGAGTCCAGCCTCTCTGCTTCTTGCTATTTCAATGTTTACAATACTTGTAACCTACCAAGAACAAGTTGTTGAGACATCTAAGGGCACAGTAAAAACATCTTTACCTCAGGAGCGTCAGTCTGATTTCAAAGGCTGGTGTATAATCTTCAAATCTGATCAGAAGTGAGAAGATCTGAGGAGCAATGAAGTTGGCCAATGTGATCACAATGGAAGGCAAATACTGCACTAAAAGATTAGCCTGGAAGTTCATATTGCTGACATCCTGTACAAGATATGAGAGAAAGATACTTTTCAGAGAAACACACCTCCCTGACATGTGCTCTCTCCAGCTTCCCACCAGCCATTCTTGTCCAGGATTCAGGTAACATCTTTTACTCTGTCTTCATCCTCCAGCTATATTTGGAACTACAAGCCATACTGCTATCTACCTCTGCAGTCTGCTGCTACACCCTTGCTTTTTCCTGCTCCCTTCACCAGTAACTCCCTCCACCTTCAGGTATGAGTGATTTTGTGCTTCCCCAAAGCTCCACTTCTGTTATGTCTGACTATGTTGTCTAACCCAGCACTAAGGTTACAAGCTTAAAAGCAGCTTATGCCGAAGCGCAGACACTTTTCAAGTTATTCGTGCTGGTGCCAAGCAGCTCCCCTGACTTTCCTATCATTTTAAGAAGCTCCTCTACCTAATCATTTGGGCAAGGTCAACACATCAATCCTTATACATAAAGCCAACATCAAGTGAGGCTGTTTTTCAAGTTGTTCAGTGGTGTGCTATCCTCTTTCTCTGCCCTAAAACAACACCTCTGACACAAACACTTCTTTAGTCCCCATTTCCTGCTTCTCTCTCTGCAATCCTGGCAGTTTACAGCAGTTAAGAGTTAGGTCCACCACGAGCACAACTTTCCCACATCACATCACCAATGAACAGAGGGGAGAGAAAGTGCATTCACATCAGGCTAATTTGATCCTGGGGTATTGCAGAGAAGTCAAATCAGTTGCAAAATTGTTGAAACTGTTGCCTCTTCTTGTGGTTCTGCTTCTAAACCACTTTTCCCATCTGCTTGTCCTGCCAAGGGTGAACAACGCCACCCAGCCTGATTCTTTCCACTACTGATGCAAGAACCTTTTCTTCTGCAAAGTGCTCAGTGTTCAAAGTCTTCCTGTTTCCCCACAGCTGTAACTCACACCACAACAGAGATCACAATCTTTACTCTCCCCTTCCCTTGATGTTAATTTTTGCAGTTGAGCAACGAACCAGATCAAGAAACTGAGCATGATGAAGTCTGTTCTAACAAGATCAGTTCCCTCAGCCAGTTCACTGCCCTGACACACAAGGGCTTATGCTATTAGCAGACCACAGTGAGGTGAGAACAGTTCCATGGGAAGGAAAGTGAGGGCTGCTTTTCTTGTCAGCTGCATTAGCTCCAAGGCATACACACAGAAGCCTCTGCATCAAAGGGGGACATCACTGGAGTTTTATTCTTGCACATAGTTCTCGATCTTTTTCATTCCTACTAAAAAAATTCTGTTTGTAGAAAGTGTTTCCAGAAAGTGTTTGCAAGAAAGGTGCTATATTAAGATACTTAACTCTTTCACAATAGTTCCTCTTGCTATAATCACTAGCCCAAATTGAATCTGTTCTAATGTCATGTCTGATACTTACATTGGAGTTTTCTTGAGAGAAGACAGTTGCTCTATAAATAGAGTAAAAACATCCTGATAAAACTGCAATGACAATTATATTTATAATTACTCTCAGAGAGTAGATCTGTAGCTTTTCTTTCATTGTCCTGTCAGCTATTTTTTGCTTCAGTCTTTCTTCCTCCAAGTCTGTCTAAAAACAAAAGAAAAAGGATGTGTAGTTTTCTGGTACAGCATACAACACTTGACACCATGTCTTTATCTCCGGAATGTGCAATCCATAGCCTGTTCTAGGAGGGTCACTCCACCACCCTCCCAAGCACTCTGAACTAAGAGTGCCTTTTCGTTGACACAAACAGGGCCAGGCAGGAGTGGAAGCCCCTGTGTGCTGAGCCTCCTCAGGCTGAGGGCCCTGTAGCCAGACAAGTGTCTTGTAATCCTCTTATCTCTACTTATCAATAACATACCTGCTTGAGGACAGAAAGACAACTTGCCTGCTTATCATGAGCCAGGTCTCAGATAGCTTGGTACTAAACTGAAACAGGTACATCAGTTCACTCATGAATTACTCCTGCAGGTAAGTAACCAGTCCTCACCACTATGGCTCAAAATTCCTCCTCCTCCCCTTTGTGAAGGAAAATTGGGGGATGACACAGACAGAAAAAGGTACAGTTTTGAGCAGCTTGTCACGCATCTGATGTGAAAGCTTGTCATCTTTACTGATGTGAAAATACAGCATGGCCTGTGAAGGCAATTTTAACTGGGCAGATACAGAGATTACTCAGGTGTCTCCTGAGGACTTATTTCCACCAAACAGTATTATTAAGGGGCAAGTTCTTCTAAGGTGTGAGTTCTAGAGGAAAAAGTGTGGTACATGAAGGAGGCTCTGGTTTTATGATGAAAAAAAAAAAAAAAAAAAGATGACTGTGAACTTCACTAGAGCAGAAAACAACTCACTGTAACTTATGAAATCTGTAATTACTGCTTTGTGGTTCGAAGTGAAGTATCTTTTCAAAGGCTAATTGTTTCACTACACAAATCTCTGCTTCCAGTACAGAAAGCAAAAAGAAGGGTTCTGATTTCACCAGAAAAGCCTTTCAGACTCTTTTTAGAGAGCTTTATGATTCGGGAAATCTCTTACCTGCATCAGCATTTTGTATGTGCATGTGTGTCAAAGACACTTAGTGAAAAACTTTCTTACTGCAACAGTGCTCTCAGTCTGGACAAAGAGTACCATCTGAATTTTATTCCTCCACAAACTACTGCCCAACACATTGCAAACCTGCAATACTCAGACTGATTCCCAACAGTACAAGGGTTTTGCCCACGAGTGGGATAGCTTTTCCTGTTGGATTATGTAGAAACTAACACAGGAAGCCAGCCTGAAGTGTGAGGAAGAGGCAGATAAGACAAGCAGCTAACATGCTGGCTTCAGTCCCTGGAGAATGGGGGAAGGGCCACTACCTCAGTGACAATCCATCCTTGCACCACAATTCAAGCTACCTAGAAAGAATGCAAGAGGATGTGGGTTGCCCTGCCCCCAGCAAACTACTTCAATCTTTCTTATCTGTATTCCATTATCTGCAGAGTTAAACACTTCTATTTTTTAGCCATCTAAGCTATATGAGACCATAATAATAGAAAAATGAAAGTCACTCACTTGGAGCTCATATAGCAAGCTGCGATGTTTTAGCCGTGCTGCATTTGGATCTGTAATGCAGAAATCCCAGCCTGCAAAGACTTTGTTACAGTAACTCTGAAATTGATCTTCAGCATGAACCAAGTTCTGCTTAAATCCTGCCACAGACCTAGAGAAAAATGCATTTACTTCATTCATGAAAAGACATATTTTATCCACAGAAAACAAAACAAAAAAACACACCTCAAGCAAACAGGTTTACCAAAGACTGAATGACACCTCCCCATGAGCAAGCAGCCACATTTGTTTTATATCAGCAAGTCTCTGGGAAGCTTTCAGTGTGAGGTTCTGCAGCAACCAAAGTCAGCTGAAGCCATGACTGACACGGGTTCCTTCTCTCTGCACTTAGCCCGGTCATACTTCCTCACCTCATCCAGCACTTCTCTGGCACCCCAAAGAGCTGGCTCAGGAAAGTGAGATGGAAAAAAACCCAAACCGCAGAATAAAATCCTCCAATAACAAAAACTACTGTACAGTTGAGGGTCTTTTATTTATATGTATGTGTATATATGAAAAACTAATACTTCAAATTTATTTTTACTTATTTTGCTGCTTCAGTCTCCCAAACACAGACAGAGGCTACTGAGACACGGCATCTTCAAGCAAAACATTCTCCATTTCCATATAAACCAGTTCTAGAATGCGGCATATTCCCCACAAGCAAGAATGCAACGTGTACTGTGCAATAGGTAGGGGTAAAGAAACGATACCAACATATTTACCTTTTTATTATCCATATGAAACTTAATGCAAGGTAGGCAAACGTAGCCAGTAGATATGCTAGTGGCAAGTTGTACCTCATGATACTGATCCATGCAGTATCTATTGTGTAATATCCATAAAACAAACTTGTTACTTCAAGGAAACCCTGTGAAAACAAGAAGTTTAAATAGAATTTGTTACAGTAGCAGCAACTTCCCAGCAATAATTTTCTAAATTTAAAATTACTATTGGGGCCCTCAGCAAGCTACAGGTCTGTAGCTGCCACTGTCTCTACCAAACTGTAACGCAGACACTACATGCTTAAAATCCCTCCCCTCTCCAATCAAAGAGCTCTATGACAAGGACACTGAGCCCTGACACAGAGCACAATAGGCAGCGTGCTCCAGAATACATAATGTTCAGCAGCCAGGGAGGAGAGGCACAGGCTGCACACATGACCAACCAGGCTTTGTGGACGCTCAGTAAAAGTCAGTTTGAACACTCCCCTTCTCACAGATAAAGGCTAATTTTACCCCAGTGATGTACATACCCTATCATTTTTCAGAATTACTAAAGCTTCACTCCCTGTGGTACGCAAGACATGGAAAGTTAAGTGAAAAAATCTAAATACTTACAGTGCCACTGAGCAAATCTTTGAGATAAGTATAGAAGTAAACAAGTCCCTTATTACCACTAGGTTCATAAACTGTGCAGTGAGGCTCTGTCAAAAGAAAGGCAGGAAAAAAGTCACTCAAATAGTAATGCCCATTAAACTGCGACATCAAATTAATTCAAACCTAGCAAGTCCTCATAAAAAAGGCATTTCTTTATCCTGGGAGGTGGAGAAGCTGATGGAAAGGGGGAATCTTATAAACAGCAGTACATAGAGAAGACATTTACCTATGTTCTTCAGAGGAATTTTAGCAAAGCTACTGTTGAATATTCCATATTTAGAAATGATGCTGGGAACAGTAACAAAACTGAACATCAGGATAAAAATGATAAAATTCAGCAAGACCAGAAAACGTAGGAAGGAGAAGTAGGACTGGATGCCGGTACCAAATTTCCCTGGGAATAAAAGAAAAATATGAGAATAATTAAGACTATAAAATCACTGAAAATATAGAATGAGCAGATTATAATTTCAGTTACATTGAGTTAACTGAAGAAACATTACTAAAGCTAGTTTTAATTAGTGCAACCTTTTACAATGTAACTGAAATGGGAATGTGACTTTTAAATAGTTTTCTTCCATGTATTTCCTTCTACTCTATCACAGATTTTACATCGGCAATAAGGGAAGCAGGTAAGTTCTTAAACACATAGAGTTATATCTGAAACTACACTCACACATGTAAAACTACCAATAACAGAAGCAACTTTAAAGAGAAGAAATCAACATCAGACAATAAATACCTTCTATGCTGTGAATATCATGTCGCCAAAGCACCAGGTAAGATGACAACTCCTTGACTTCACCGAGAACTTTTTTCAATGACTTACTGCTAGCTCTTTTCCACTGCTTCCATCCAGATACGTATTTTATATCAGCTTGCTGACGGTCCCTAAGAATCAAGAAATACAGTTGCTGAGCACAAGAAATACTTTTTCATGCCATGTACCAGGGCCTGGCACAGCAGAGCCTGCTCGCAGCCTTCAGAGGGGTGGCAGGTGCTAGAAGCCGGAGTAACGCACAAACTGTCCCCATCTGTTCCTCCTGGTAACTGTGACCTCAGGTCAGTTCGAACACAGCAAAACACTTGCCTCTCTTGGAGGAAAAAAATCCAGTTGACAATAGCACAACACAGAAAACATATGTAGCTGAACATCCCAGTGGGATCTCAGGGAAGTTGCCATTAATTATTTCATATTTATAAATGGCAGAAAAGGAAGGGAAGATTCTTTCCTCAAAACTTCTGAGCAGAGCATCTTCACCAAGAAGCTCTTAAAAAATGTCTCTGAAATATTTAGCTTTCCTCTTTTAATGTTATAAATGCAGCTGATCAAAATAGACAACTACTGGGTTTTGTAGGAAATTCACAGATCTCAAAATCAGAATGAAATACGAAAATCTGTTGGGGGGGAAAAAGTAAAAGAAATAGAGACAGAGCTATGAAGAGACTCATATATTTCATTTGGGTTTTATAATTTTAACTTTTATATCACATTCCAGTACCTAATAGAAACCAAATGTTATTAGAATTACTCGCTTTAATTATTAACTTTTTATAGCATTTTGAAAAATTCACTGGAATTAATTTGAGAAAGTATTTCTTTCCCAACCTGGGGGTGGGGTGGGTGGTACTGGTCTAATGAAAAGCTGCAAACACTGAGGATGTGCCACAAACTGCCTATAATTTTTAATCACTTCTCTCTTACAGATTTTCATACTATATGCATACATTTTCATTGTTTAAATTTTCTGCATGGTCAGTGACAGCATTAAGGAGAATCCTGAGTGGCTCAGAGTTTGCATTTCACTTTTAAGAAACCTTAAAAATAGACAAAACTTCCCAGAAACATAGCTTGAAGATTGACTTGTATGCAGCAAATGCCCTTCCAGCTTCTGATGCCACTGAAGAAGGGCAGCAGTTAAGTACCCACGAGGACATTGGGTTAGAGCAGAAGACAAAGGTTTCCATTTTAGAAGACTTTGTACACAACCCTACTGAAGTGACACACTGACAACGTCACGTGTGCTGTATGTTGACAAAACTCCCTTATCTTCCTCAGCTCAAAGTAAAATTAGCAATTTGGCAAGAAGCCAGATTACACCCTATATGCAACAATCTTACAGTCAGCAGATGACCTCATCTTTAAGCACAAATACCACTACTCTCAAAACATTGCAGGAACTACAGGCTGCAGCATGTAGTCTTTCAAGCAGACACTCTGGAAAACTATCTGGCCCATGTTTGATCTGCATTTTAAGTGGAGGCGTGGGCTGCATATTCATCTGTGTTACAGAAGCTGAGCATTCAGCTTTCAGGACATTTATATCAAGCATTTTGTGTTGGCTGCTGCTGCTGCACAATACACAAGGATTACTGATCCTCAGAAGCGCCAAGAAGCCCCATCAGAATCTCTTAGCAGTAAAATGTGTAAACAAGACTGGGACATCCCAACTCCATTCCTAACACACACCATGGCTGAAGGACTGTAGTTCCTTTTTCTTGAAGAATTGAGCTTTAGATGCCCAACTTCAAATAAAAATTCAATGTGTCGAATACTTTCATGTACCATGACCTAGATATTCTGCTGTTCCTTGTGTACAGGCTGTAGGGTCAAACTTAACTCCAGGGTCAGGCTGTATCTCATCTTCCACTGCTCTTGTGAGTGAGTAACTCTTGTTCTCCATGGAGCACCAGATATTAATCGTACTTTCACCTCTCTCCTGGTTTATAATCACATCTACAAAGGATCTGATTTAAAGGTGCAGGTGTTACATACAGCTCTCTAGTCAGAGAACCTTTCAGCTGCACAGTGAAAACGAGACAACAAGCAGAGAAATGAAGGCGGGGCAAAGCACTCTCCCTGTTGGGAGTTACCACCAGAGGGGAGGGAACTGCTCACAGCAAAGACCAATTTAAAAAGGAATATGGGGAAAAGAAAAATATTCTGGAAAGCTGCTTTCCACTTGCATTGAGCCACACCAAAGAGAGTGCAATGTATTTTGGAAGAACTGCTGAGAAGACTCGAGAACAGCAGCACTGGCACATGGCAGAACAGATTGCTGATGACAGAAAACCCACCAGTGACCCTTACAAGCAAAAAAAAAAAAAAAGGAATCCAGTGAGAAATATGTTTGGCTGCTGCAGGTAATTCCCAATTTTGACTCATTTCTTCAATTCAACCTATTCCTCCCCACAGCCAGCCACTCCCTCATGCCAGTCAGGGGCATCTGGCCACACTCCTGCAGTTAGAGGTGCCACAGGGAGCCTGCCACGTTTTGGCATCAGTACTTGGGCAACCTATGCAAGCCACATGCCACGGGGTGAAACAGAGATTAAGCTAATTCTGCTTCAGCCTCCCATCGTACCTGTGTCATGTTTAGGAAAAGGTAGAATCATAGAATGTCTTGGGCTGGAAGGGACTTTTAGAGGTCATCTACTCCAACTCCCCCTTGCAGGGAGCAGGGACATCTTCAACTAGAGCATATTGCTCAGAGCCCAAATCAACCTGACCTTGAACATTTCCAAAGATGGGGCTTCGACCACCTCTCTGGGCAACCTGGGCCAACGTTTCACCCCCTTCACTGTAAAAAATTTCTTCCTTCTATTTAACCTAAATCTCCCCACTTTAAGGTTTAAAACTATCACCCCTTGTCCCGTCGCAACAGGCTCTGCTCAAAAGATTATCCCTGTAACTTTTTTTTAAGGAAAAAAAGCGTAAATGTTAACCTTAATTTCCTCTTCTCCGCGATGCTCAGGGGGTGTTCCCGCGCAGGGCGCGCGTCCAGCTCCTCTCCCTCAGCCTCCGGACCCCTGCCCGCTGCAGCGCGGAGCCTGGTGGGGCCCTGCGGGGCC